>PVIU01006000.1:0-106577 GCA_004026605.1 Ondatra zibethicus
CCATTCATCGGATGAAATTTCTCCCACCTCTATCCCCGCCCCTGGCTTCCAACTTTTGCTTGATGATCCTGTTTGCTTCCAATTTCCAGGAGGTTCTGTGTATGCTTTCCTTGGGTTCACCTAGGTATTCAGCTTCTCTGGGCTTGCGAGCTAAGTGCTTGGTGACCTTTATTTTATAGCTAGGGTCCACTAATGAGTTCTTTGCAACAAGACAGGTTTCAGAGGGGTGAAAATTTCCAGGTCATTCTATCCAGTAATTTCGGAACTGCAGTGATAAAATAGGAGGCTTGGAAAGTTATTGTATACACAAAAACTTTAAGGTTTATCAAAAAAGCAGAAGATTTCAACAAATTTCTGAAAAACTGGAAAAGGAAGAAAGGAGAATTAGAGGGTAGCTTCTGAAGAGGGAGAAGATACAATTTGCTATATATAAAGTGAATAAACTTACCAAAAATAAAGGAAAGGGAGAAAGAAAATAAAAGGTGATAGAATTTTGGATAATTACTTGCAAAATTTCATCATTGGGACTGGGGAGATGGTTCAGTGGGTGAGCCGTAAGCACAGAAATGGAGTTCAGAACCCTAGCATGCAAAAATTTTGTGCTATTGCATGTCCCTGCAATTATAGTCTTGAGTGAAGCTTACGTGAATCCCAGGAGTTGTAGACCAGCAAGTCTAAAGTAAATCGCGAGCTTCTGGTCTAGTGATGGACTCTGTCAAAAATAAATATATAATAAAAACCAAGATGGAAAAAATATAAGAATACACCAGACAGCAACCTCTGACCTCTCTTTTTAAAATCTCCATTCAACAAATGTATGAAATTTCTAAGTTTAACATAAGCAATTACAGTATTTGATTATAATTCACTGGGTGAAACAGGAACCATAAAATTCACATTTAAAAAATGAATATGTTATTGGGGTAAGAGTGAATTTTGCTTCACAGGTAACAATGTGAAAGGAGCAGTAGAATGGGAAAATCATAATCCTAGAATTACTTTAGAAAATGACAGTAGAATACAAATACTAAAAGAAGGAAAATAATATCTTTATCCTGGATCTAACAAGAGTGTTACATTAATGAAGTAGTTATAAATAACATGAGTATGAAGACAAACCATCATGGCACACTAGCTGAGAAATTCAAATGAGAAAAACATAAATGCACATCTAGGATGTAGTTGTCAATAATGTGGCATAGATAGAATGCACACATATTCTGAACATGGTTAATCTTTGAGAGGAAACAAAAATCTATTAGCAAGGAATGAAACACATCATCATTGAAATGGAATGTCCCAGAAGAAACTAAAGAAAAGCCATAAATCCAGTAAAGGAGTGCTTTTAAAAAAAATAAAACACATGGCTTGAGAGGCTATAAACCATATCATAGTGTTGAATTTATACACATCTGATTTTGATGCCTACATTTTGGTCATGCAGAGATGTGTACTTAATTGTCAAAACACATACCTGAGTGTTTGGTGATGTTGGAGTGCCTGGATGGCAGACATTTGTTCTAATATACTTGATAAATTGACTGATCTGAGCATTTTTGAAACTTCACTGAAAGTTTGTAATTGTATCAAAACAAAAATAGGTAAAACAATAATACAAGTGTAAGTTAGAGGATTTGTGTTCAAATGCATTATCTCAAAGAAGATCCATTAATAAATATTAATGGATAGATTTAACAGTACAGCAGATATGATAGCAGAGATGATCACTATGCACATGGCAGTAGAAAATATATCGACTAAAATACAATAGACAAAGCTAGAAAACCATATAAACCAAATAAAAAGTAGTGGGGACACACTTGGTGCTTGTCATTTATGCTGTATCTGTCATTTTCCAATGGCAAAAGAATGATAACCAAGTAGGAAGAACAGAGTTCGAGCAGAGAGGAGAAATGTGAAAAAGTCTCTCTGATGATGCTTATGCTAGGATCCAGACTTTGGTTATAACAAAGTAAGTATCATTAGGTTAGCGATAATTTCATCGCCGATTTTTCATGGTCCTGTTTGGCTCTATCCTAGGTCTCTCTGGTCTATCCAGGTGGCAGGAGTCTCAAGTTTTATCAGGAATTTGTTGGCCATGCCCACAAGTTCTGTGCCGACTTTACCCCAGCACTTCTTGCAGGTAAAACTAGTTGTAAGTCAAAGGTTTTGTGAAGGGCTTTGTGTCACAATCCCTCCACTGAAAGTCTTGCTTGGTTACCAAAGGTGGCTAGTTCATGCTCCACATCCCACATTACTAGGAGTCTTCCTTAGGGTCACCCTCATAGATTCCTGGGAGTATCCATTGCACTAGGTTTCTACCTCACCCCTAAATGCACCCTCCATTGCAATCATCTCCCTTTCCCAGGGAGATCCAGATGTCCCCCCATGAGTCTTCCTTGTTACTTACCTGTCTCTGGGTCTGTGGAGTACAGCATGACTTTCTTTTACTTTACATTTAATATGCACTTGTAAGTGAGTACGTACCCCATGTTTGTTTTTTTAGGTCTGAATCAGCTCACCAGGAATGATTTTATTTCCAATTCCATCCACTGGCCTGCGAATTTCATAATGTTATTTTCTTCAGTAGCTGAGTAAAATTCCATTGTGTAAATGTAAAACATTTTCTTTTTCCATTTCCTTGTTGAGGGACATCTAGGTCGTTTCCATTTCTGGCTTTTACAAATAAAGCTACTATGAACATAGTTAAGCAATTGTCCTTGTGGGAGGATGGAACATCGTTTGTGTATATGCGCAAGAGTTGTATAGCTGGATCTTGAGGTAGATCTATTCCCAATTTTCTGAGATACTGCCATATTGATTGCCAATGTGGCAGTACATGTTTGCACTCTCACCAGCAGTGGAGGAACGTGATCCTTGCCCTACATCCTCATCAGCATGAGCTGACACTTGTTTTTTATCTTAGCCATTCTGACATGTATAATGTGGATTCACAGAGTTGTTAAGATTTGCATTCTTGTGATGGCTAAGGGTTTTGAACTTTTCTTTATGGGTTTCTCAGCTATTTGAGATTCCTCTGTTAAGAATTCTCTGTTTAGATCTCTACTCCATTTATTAATTGGGTTATTTGCTTTGTTTTGTTTGATGTCTGGTTTCTGGAGTTCTTTAAATATTTTGGAAATTAGCCCTCTGTCAGATGTGGGATTTGTGAAAATCTTTTCCCATTTTGTAGGCTTCTGTTTTGTCCTACTGACAGTATCATTTGCCTTACAGAAGTTTCTCAGTTTCATGAGGTCCCATTTATTATCTTTTGATCTTAGTGCTTGTACTATTGATGTTCTGTTCAGGAAGTTGTCTCCTGTGCCAATGCATTCAAGGTTAGTTTCTGTTTTCTCTTCTATCTTGTTCAGTACATCTGGTTTTATGTTGAGGTTTTGATATACTTTGACTTGAGCTTTATACAGGGTTACAGATATGGATCTATTTATATTTTCTATATGGTGACATCTAGTTAGATCAGCACCATTTGTTGAAGATGTTTTCTTTTCTACATTGTATATTTCTGGCTTCCTTATCAAAAATCAGCTGTCCACAGGTGTGCAAATCCATGTCTCAGTCTTCAATTCAATTGCTTTGATCATTCTTTATTTTTAATTATGTACAACTGTCTATGTGGTTGTATGTGAATGTGATGCTCCTAAAACTGGAGTTACAGTCAATTGTGAGCTGCCTAGAGTGGGTGCTAGTAATTGAACTCAGGTCTTCTGGAAGAGTAACATGTGTTCTCAACCACTGGGCAATCCTTCCAGCCTGTACTTGGCTTTTTTTTATTTCAACTGATATCTTAATTTTATATCACAATCTATTAAAACTATCTTCAATAAAAAAGAGTTAGTTGGATGAAGAATTAGTTGGGTTTTTTAACTCACTTATTACTGATAGCAAGTCTTATTGTGACTGTCCTGATTATAAATCTCTAGTTATTTCCTTAAGTTGAACCAAAAAGCCATCATGACCTTCATTAAATTCAAAAATTGCTTCCTACAAAATGTTTTCTATTTATTAGGAATTCAGGATCATATCAAGATCAAGGCAATCGATTTTCCTATATCTAGTCCAGTTTAAGCCTCTCTCCACAATACTATTATTTCCTGATGATTATCAGTTACATTATATTATAGCCTATGAGGACACAAAAACAGACATGGCACATAGCAGAAACTTTTATTATTATTACTATTATTTTTATTTTCATCATCATCATCATTATTATTATTGCATTTTTTAGATTGAATCTCAGTCTGCTTCCCAGGATGTTTGGGTACTCAACATGTGGTTCAGACTTGTCTCTAACTCATGGCAAACCTCCTGCTTCAGCTTCCAAAATGCAAAGATTAGATACATAGTCTTAACCCCCAACTCAGCTATTATTTTTTAAATACAACTGGTCTATTTCATAACGATAACCAAAATTTTGTATAACTATAGGGCAATTTACCACAGCTCCCATTTTGACTTAAAAAGTTAAACAAAAATTTCTTATCAGAGAGGTTAGCTTTTATCTGAGCTAAATTAAAAGACAGGGGCCTGTGCTCTCTTAGTGAGTGGAAAATGTTATATATGGTATAGTATTTATTATTGCTTAAGAGGGATAATTATAAAAGTGCTCACATAGACAGGATCATAGACGTGGCAGCAAATAACAGTGAAGGGAATAGTATGTCTAGAGTCAGTGAGATAGTGCAACAGATAAAGAAGCATGCTGCTAAGAATAATCACCTGAATTCCAACTCCAACATTCACATAGTAGAAGGAGAGAGATGATTCTTACAAGTTGTCCTCTGAGCTCCACATGTGCCATGGTAGGTGTATCCCACACACATACACAGTAAATAAATAAATAAATGTTTCCTAAAGAGAATAATATAACTGCCTGCCTGAGATCAACAGTAATAGCAGAAGTTGGCAAAGTTATAGAAGGACTATTACCGATTTGTATATACAAAGTAGTTTTCCCACTCATTTCTGACTCTGCCTCACATTATGATCACATACTGGATAAATTCCTCAGATATAACTAAAAACAGTGTCTCTAGTGGCCAGGCAGTGTCTACAACATTGAAGAACAAAGAGATGGGTGGTTGTGCAGGAGAAACCATTTGGATTATTGCTGTGTAAACAAACCTTTGGCTTAATGGTCCTCTCTGTTCTGTGTTCCATTGTGTCACTTTTGGCAACAGGCTAAAACAGTGTGAAAGCTGGGTGTGCTTCACGTGCTATTGCTTATGTACAGGCGTGGCTCCCCTCTGAAGCCATAACACGCGGTGTGCCTGTAGCAAAGTACAGACATCCCTTTCAGAGAGATGGAAAATATAAAGATTCAATGGGAGAAATACTAAGCAATCTTTCTACCACTATGTTCATCACAGTATGAGTGTAAAAAACTGAGCTATTTAGATACAGAGACAAAATATTTGTGGCTTTATATTTTGTTACTTGATTTATTTTCATAAGATTCCCTGTTCTCTGGGCATGAAGGTAAAAATGTTCTTCTCCATTGAGCAAAAGACTTGAGAAATAAATTTCTACCACCTGAAGATGTTCATAGACAATAGGCAACATTTCCATTCAGGCAGGTAATTATAACCAGCTTTAGCTGGGCTCTCCAAACTGAAGGTTGCTGATCTTGCGGTACAAAAAAATATTTTCAGCTGTGGACAATTAACAAACTCAGTGGACCAGGCAAAAGTGCAGCCCTCTCCTGCACAATTCAGCTGCCAGCACTACTTTGACAGCTATATAATTACATGGACCATAAATTACGCTCCATAATCACCTTGTTTATAATTTCATTCCCTGTAAATTAGTAGTGTAATGAAATGAGATTTCATAACCGCCAGATGCAGTGAGAGGCTCACCAGAGGCTCTAGCAATGGCTGACAGGCAACTTCTTCCCAAGAACGGAGATTTTGGTGGGCTGCTGTTCATTGGACCTTTCGTTGGCAAGTCATCTGATGCTGCAAGCTTGATCTGCCAGTGACATTCAAGTAGCTCCAACTTGGAAACAGATTAGTATGCCAGCAGCTGTGGTATGCAGGACACCCTCTTTGAAGTGAAACTTACTTTAACAACTTTTATGTACCCAGTGTAAGTCCTGGTCCCACCACCACTCCCCCCAAACAGGTCAAGCCACATGACTGTCACTCACATTCAGAGGGCTTAGTTTGATCCTTCCAGGATTCCCAGTTGTCAGTCCAGAGTCCATGGTCTGCCACTAGCTTGGGTCAGTTCTCTCTGTTGGTTTTTCCAATCATGATCTTGAAATCCCTTGCTCATATCATCCCTCTTCCCTCTCTTCAACTAAGCTCTAGGCGCTCAGCCCAGGGCTTAGCTGTGGGTCACTGCATCTGCTTCCATCAGTGACTGGTTGTAGGTTTTATGATGACAGTTAGGGTTGTTATCAATCTGATTACAGGGGAAGGCTAGTTCAGTCACCCTCTCCACTATTGCTAGGAGTCTTAGCTGGGGTCATCCTTGTAGATTCATGGGAATTTCCCTACCACCTGTTTTCCCCCAACCCCATCATGGTTCCCTCTATCAAGATCTCTCTTTCATTGCTCCCTTCTCTTTGTCTCTCCCCACAACTTGGTCATTTCAAGACCTTATGTTTCCACCCCTATTCCCTCCCTTCTACTCCCTTTCCAAGTTCATGATGGAGATCTTAACTATTTCCCTTTCCTGGGGCTCTCCATGTGTGTCCCTCATAGGATCTTCCTTTTTACCCAGCCTCTGTGGAGTTGTGGATTGTAGCCCATTCCCTATGGTGGGACACCTTGCTCAGCCTTGATACAGGGAGGAAGGTTTTGCTTCTGCCACAATTCGGTATACCAGACTTTGTTGACCACCCAAGGGAGGCATTACCCACTCTGAGGACTTGATGGGAGATGGAATAAAGAAGGTGGGGGGGCAAGGTAAGGGGGGAAGGAAGAATGGAGACTAGTATGCAAAATAAAAAAGCATTAAAAAACCTTTTATGTATAATAGCTCCATGTATTGACAGAGCTAAACAATCTAATGTATGCACATAGTGATTACTCAAGAGTCTTCTATGAGTTAGTCCTAATTGGACCAGTTTTCATGATTGTATTTACTGAACACGTCAGTGTGGGCCAGTGGGTGGCCTCTTTCTGCAGGATGGTAATATAGAGAGTGAGGAGTGAGAGTGTGTTCTGCACAGCCAAATTTCTTAAGGTTATAGTTTTTATGACATGGCATTTTAAAAAAACCTTTGTATCATTCTCAATACTATGAAAGAGAAAGAAATATGAATGGAAACAATAAAAATGCTGGTCTTAGCTCTAGGGTTTAGCCAGTAACCTCACTACTGAGACGTAACTCCCCACTATTTCATAATAAAACAGTTTTTAGAATCGATAGCATACAACTGGGAATTATGCATTTTTAAGGAAAAGAGGAACAAATGAACAGTTTATAATTCCTGCTGTCTTAAAGCCAAAGCTCAGGCAAGTTATTTGCAAGAGATTTATTAGAACTGGAGCCATTTCTACAAGAATTGTGCTGTGAGGAAAAATACAAATTATGTGCCACTGCTTCTAACAGAGCTGGGAGGGGAAAATGCATGATTCTAGAAGCTTTAATTACCTACAGAAATGTGAGTTGGTTATGCAGGGCCTATTTTAATTACCATCTGATTAAAATTAATTCCAGCTAGGGAAGGAGAATTTGAAGGAAGGAAACTGCAGTCTGAAGGTTAATGTTTCAAATGCTGCCAAGTGCAGACAGGTAAAGAAGAGGCGATCTGGCCAAAGGATACTTACTGAACAGCTTTATGAACTTTGAAATGGGTTTCTAATATTTCTTGTTTTCAAACCTGACAGAATATTTCAATCAGGTAAAATATGTGCCAATAATCTTTTCATTACTAACACTTATTCACATTTATTTATTTATGTGTGTTGTGTGTCTGTGGGTATGCCCCTATGTCCTGGTGCCCTTGAAGAGTTCAGAGAGACCCTGAATGATGATCCTCATCTTCCACCCTCTCTGAGACAGACCTCTTTTTGACTACTGCATAAGCAAGTCTAGTTGGGTTTTGGGTGTCTGAGGTCTGAGGATTCTCCTGTCTCCACTTCCAATGTGTCTTTAAGAGCACCAGATTACAAATGTCTGAACTGCTTTGTTCTGACTTTACAGAGTTTCAGCGCAGCTATAGAATCAAATTATTTAAAAAAATATTTTGAACAGGTAAATTAGAATAGCACATAACAAGGAAACTTCATAATATTTCAGTCCCTGAAATAAACACAGAAAAAAATTGAAGAATAAGGGAGGGGGGAAGCTGTTAAAAAACAAACAGGTAATTTCCTATAATTAAGGGAAAATTATTCTTTTGATTCTAACATCTCTTTATACACTTAGAAATTCTAAAATGTGGACAAAGAAAACTGAAGGAATCAAAAAGTGTATAAAATTAAAAAGATTGTAATGAGAATGTTAAAACTAAATAAAACTCACACCCATTACTTACAAGATGGAGAAAGGAGGAATGTCCTTGTTACTACACATATGGCAGAGATTTAGTGCCTAGAATAAACAATCACAACAAAATTAACATCAAAATAATAACCCCATAAAAATGGGTCATGCAAATTAACAGTGAATTCTCAAAAGATGAAATCAAATCAAACTGGACTATTTTTCAGTGTTAAAAGAAGTGACTATGGAGATACTTGCTAATCCATGGTCATTGCTTCCATATTCGCAACACCTGGGTAAAGGAAGCAGACTAGCTATTCATCCACTAATGAATGGGTAATAAAAAGGCAGTAAGTACACTTATACATGGTCTATTACTCTGCTGTTAAGAAAAAAATGTAATTATGAAATGCCCGAATAAATAGATGAAGTTAGAAACAGTCATTCTGAGCAAAGTAACCCAAACACAGAGAGACAAATGTTGCATGCTTTCCCTCTTCTGTGAGTATTAGCTTTGAATCTCCAGGTATGTTTCATAAATGAATACTCATGAAGGTCAGGAAATTATTAAAGGGCAATGGGCAAAAAAGCTTTAAGGAGATGGGAGATAGAAGACAGTGGTATAGCCATGCACTGGACTGAGTTCCTGGAGTTCAGTGGAAGAGAGGAAGGAGGGACCATAAGAACAAAGGAGATCAAGAGCACTATGGGAAAAACCGAAGAGACAGCTGACTCAAGTTAGTGGGATCACACAGACTATGTACTGACAGCTGGGGAACCTTTATGGGACCAAACTAGACCCTCTGAAGGTGGGTGACAGATACATGGCTTGATCTGTTGTCGGGGGAGGACCCTGGCAGTCACACTAGGACCTATCCCAAGTGCATGAAGGGCTTTTTAGAGCCCATCCCAATGATGGGATACATTGTTCAGCCTTGATATGGGCAGGGGTGGAGTGAGGTGGGGCTTGGTCCTGCCTTGTGTTGGTGTTACTCCCCAAGGAAGGCCTTACCCCTCTGAGCAGTGGCTAGGGGGTAGAAAGGGGAAGTGAGAGAGTGGAAGAAGGGAAACTGGCATTGGTATGTAAAAGGAAAAGTAGTTTTTAATAAAAAACATGAGAAAAAAGAAGACAGTGGTAGAAGGGGTTAAAGAGGAATAATAGATTTTTCCAAAGAAACTTTTTATAGGCTTATATAGTGAAGCTCTACCCATAGATTTCTCTGATCCAAAACACTGAGCCCTGCATTTAACACCAAAATACACACAAGGATACAAAAATACAGCTGAAACCCACTCATACAAAGAGCAGCTGATTAAATCATTAGAGGAATAATTATATAAAAGGAAACAAAGTTTAAAAATAATGAAGAAATTATCTTGTGATTTTTGATAGTGAACAGAAAAATTATGTCAATTAAAATTATTTACACATAACTATAAAATTTTGATCGCATTGTGAGCAATCCATAAAAACAATCTTAGTGTTTTGATCAGGAAATGAAGGGAAAAAGGTGACTGGGGAAGAATTATGATTTCTAGATCATTCACAGTGTTGAGCAAAATTTATCACCTAAGTTTGAGGGTGGAGCAGTGAATAATTTATTTCATCATGCAAAGTTGTATAAATCCAGTCTCAGAAAACTCTTAAAATGAGTAAAACATAGTAAGGACAATCGATGAAAGTGAATACTAATGAAAATACAAAAAAATTTAAAGTCCATATATATATTAAATTAATATAACATACAATTGGTTCATAAAGATAATTTATCTTTATTAACATACAGATAATTTACATGAAAAAATGCAATTACATCTATACAAATAAATAAATTATAAGTTGATAAAATTATTTAAAATCAGTTGAAAAATATATGAAGATTTGGGGATAATGACAATTAATTAAAAATATAATTTTCATTTGTATTTCATGCCACACATAAACTACAAGTAGACTAGAGCCTCTCTACATGTTTATAAATCAATAATGTTTCTCTAAAAGTAAAAGAATAATATTGAATAAAGAAAAATTCTCAAAAAAATAGAACTCAACCAGAAAGCTTTGTCTATATGGCTACATAAAGACCTTAAAGCAGCAGTTTAAAAAGAGAATTCTAGGAAATTAACATCCTGTGTGGAATATTTTTACGTTAACTTGACACAAGCTAAATTCATCTGAGAGGAGGGACTCTTAATTGAGAAAATTAGAGACCTGCTCTTTTCTGAAGGGAAATGGATGGGCAGAGGGAACATGGGAGTGGGAGCTGGGACAAGTGAAAAGAGGCGAAACTGTCTATCAAAGAAGAATCTAATTTATTTTTAATTAATTATTTGGTTTTTGTTTATTCTTCTCTCATATATTACATCCTGAACACAGTTTCCCCTCCTCCCTCTCCTCCCAGTCCCTTTCCCTACCTCCTCTTTCCCCCAGATCCACTTCTCATACATTTTTCTTCAGAAAATAGACTCTACTTTCAATATAAACATAGATAGATAGATATAGATAAATAGATAAATGGATAGATAGATAGATAGGAAGGAAGAAAGACAGACTGACAGACAGACAGAAAGAGAGAAAGAAAGACAGAAAGAAATAAAAACAAGAAGAAGGAAGAGGCGATGGAGAAGGAAGAGAAGGGAAGAAGAAGGAGGAGGAGGAGGAAGAGGGAGGGAGGGAGAGAAGGAGGGAGGGAGGGAAGGAAGGAAGAAGGAAGGAAGGAAGGAAGGAAGGAAGGAAGGAGGAAGGAAGGAAGGAAGGAAGGAAGGAAGGAAGGAAGGAAGGAAGGAAGGAAGGAAGGAGGAAGGACAGTCCCTGAATAAGAGAATAAGACTGGGCTGTGGGCAAGCCTGTAAGGATTTTTTTTTATTGATTTTTATTGAGCATAAGCAAGGTCCTTATGCTCCCAATCTACTCAGGAAATCTTGTCATTTTCTGTGATTGATGGGGGAGAGCCCAGCTCGTAGTGCTTGGTTCCATCCCTGGCCTGGTGGTCCTGGGTTCTTTAAGAAAGCAGGCTAAGCAAGCCATGAGGAAGAGCAAACCAGTAAACGGCACACCTCCATGGCCTCTGCATCAACTCCTGTCTCCTGGTTGATTCTGTTTGAGTTTCTGTTCTGACTTCCTTCAATGATGAACAGCAATATGGAAGTGTAAGCCAAGTAAACCCTTTTCTCCCCAAGTTGCTTAGTCCTGGTGTTTCATCATAATAATAGCAACCCCAAAATGAGACAAGTTAGTACCAGGAGTGTACCATGTTAGGGAAGAATTGTAGAAGGACTTTGGAACTTTGGGTTAAAGAGTCATTGAGTGTTGAGAGCTCAGTGGGCTGTTCTGTTGGAACATTGCAGATTAAAAAAAAAAAACACACACAAAAACAAAAACAAAACAAAAAACATTGAGAGGAGTGCAGAGAAGAAGCCCGATTTGTGACATTTCAGGAGGAAGTAAAGAATTTACCAGGACTTTTTTTGGTGAAGAATCTGACAGCTTGATCTAAAGAAACAGCTGTAATTAACAAGGGACCAGAAACCCTAAAGTAGAAACTTTGCTTTGCTGGACAGTTGATGCTGGCTGACTAGCTGGAGCTGAACAATTGGCAGTGATTTAAAAGAGGCCAGCATCATTGAGGTGAAATCTTTCGAGGAGTGTTTCTTGAGAGTCAGCACACAGAAGCTGTGTTTCAGAGGCAACCAAGGTTGTACCTAGTGCTGGGAGTTGTACTTGCTAGTGTAAGAGTCACCAAGGTGATGTTGATTTTGAAGGCGTGAAGGGTTCCTGGATGACAGATGAGGCTGGGCACTGTGGAAGACGAGGAGAGGCCATTGGGGAAGGTGCAGCCTCAGTGGCAGTTCAAGGGACAGGACTAATGGGGTCATGCGGAGAAGCTGAGCTTGGCACCATATGAAGAGAGACTAGGAGAAGCTGTTGGTGAAAGGGCAGCCAAGTTGCAACAGAAAACTCCAGCACTTTGGAGATGCCCAAACCATGAAATGACTACTAAGAACAGCAGCAACAGGCACCAGCAGAGTGGAGCCAGCCAGAGCCTCGGAGGCAAGCTGTACATGCTGCACTGAGTGCAGCCAGAGAAGTTATGTAAGCACCTTGGAGGAGCCCAGAAGATCCTGAGTGATCCCATTGGACAGTGAGTGACTATACACTGGACACTGAGCTATTTGTACCCTGGGAGTTTTGTTTTGGTTTGTTTAGATTGTGAATGTGCCCTGGTTCTTCCCTTTTGAAGCAAGAATGTATTCAATTTACTTTCAATTTTACAGGAACCCACAGTTGAAAGGCGTTGAATCTTAAAAGATTTTGAATTTTAAAAGAGCTTGGATATTTTAAAGGGACTGAACTTTCAAGTGTTTGCATTTCTAAAGGTTGTGGAACTATTAAATTTGTAAATGTTCATATTGTAATGTTGATATCATTTTGTATGTTAGAGATAAACAAGAAAGGAATTTTATGGCTTAACAGTCATATCTTTGTGTGTCAAGTTGGCAAAGGTCAATTCTCTTGGTTAGATTTTTGTCAACTTGACCTAAACTAGAGTCATCAGAAAGGAAGGCATCTCATGTGTGTCAAGTTGGCAAAGGTCAATTCTCTTGGCTAGTTTTTTGTCAACTTGACCTAAACTAGAGTCATCAGAAAGGAAGGCATCTCAGCTGAGAAAATACTTCCATAAGATGGGGCTGTAAGTAGGCTCATAAGGTGTTTTCTTAATTAGTGATTGATGGGGGAGAGCCATGTCTTTGGTGTGTGGTACCATCTCTGTGCTGGTGGTGCTGAGTTCTATAAGAAAGCACACTGGAAAAACCATGAGGAGTAAACAAATCAACAGTACCCTTCCATGGCCTCTGCATCACTTCCTGCCTCTAGGTTCCTACCCTGTTTCAGTTCTTGTCTTGACTCCCTTCAATAATGAACAGTGATTTGGAAGTGTAAGCCAAATAAAGCTTTCCTCCCCAGTTTGTTTGGTCATGATGTTTCATTATAGCAATAATAACCCAAAGTAAGATATATGGTGAGAGAAAGTTGTTTGACAGTTTGCTAAAAGCAAACTATTAATACCGGATTTGCAAAGAAAGAAGAACCAAAAACAAGAAACTAAATGGCAGTGAGGAATAAAAATGAAAGTGTCAGTGGATATAAATATGGGTTGGTATATGTAACACTTGTAGTGTATACATTCTTTATTTCTTTGGATACCTAGAATAATATTCAAAAATTTTATATTACTTTCAACTAGTGCATTCTTATCATTACAAAATATATATTTAGTAAAACTATTATAAAGAAAATATTGCTTAATTTATAAATGTGATGTTTTATGACTCTTTAGATGGGCATGCATTAGTCGTCAGCTGGAAAACGTAGACTTTTTGAGTTATAGATATACTAAAATTAATTATACTGAATGATTTATATTTGTTAGGAATTTTCTTGAAAAGGTGAAGAGTGGCTGATTAAACAATATAGTATGGGCTAGAATAAAATGTTATGTCCTTTTCAGCAGATACTGAGGTTAGTAGTCAGAGAACTGACTAAAGTGAAGAACATGTGATTCTAATATGCAACCTGCCATTCAGAAATCAATGGTGCTAAAACAGCTGAATAGAATATGAAGAAAAATTTACAATGGTGAATAAGTATAATTCAAAGGAGAGTGGAACCAGTTCACCAGAACATGAGGTATATCCAAGTTTCCATTGCACACTTCCATTTACTGGAAAAGGCACCACAATTCCTTTTTTGACAATACATTATCTTTTTATTTTTAGTAATAGGCATGTATCATCTTTGAAATAAAATAAAAAACATTTTAAATATCTGGATGTAGAGACAGCAAGCAGTCATGTGATATAGTCTCAACAGCAACTAATGATTAATTATTACAATTAGAACAATAGTTTTTGCTGAATTACTTAGGCTCATGTTAAGTAATGATCTTTAAACTAATGATCATTAAAACATACATTTCTAAAAGCAAAGGGCGGTGCTTAAATAAGATGATTCTTAAGTTCACTTTTCATTATTCATTACAGAAAAAAGTCAGTCACAGGATCAAGGACTTGGGCCATCAGTGACACATTATACAGAGTAAATAAATGTTCCATCTTCTTTCCTTCCCATACTGTTCTGTCTTTGTTCTTCTGCATTATGGACCACAGTATCATTCTTCAACTGAAAGACTTTTAAGCTTCTTAACTTTCCTAAAGAAATAATGAGGAAAATTAGATTTACAAACTGAAATGTCATATTTCATCTTATATCACAGAAAAACAAGGAGATTATATCCAGATGATGTTTTATGATAGGAGAATGAGTTATATTTTACCTAGACTCATGAAAATTATATTGCTGTTTAATGCAAAATTATAAACTAATATCGACTACTTCCTAATATTTGGAAATAAGAACTAAAAAGATATTTATGGAAACTTACATGATAGTGTGAGAAAACACTGAAATAGTGCTAAAAAGTAATAAAAAGTATGAAAAGTCACTTCTGCTATTAGTTAAACTATACAACTATTGTGTACCTAATGGACAAAATTATAAGGAAACATAATATTGGAAACATTTTTTTTCACTGTAGCATATTTTGAATTATGTTTTGACTTTATATTATTGTTTGCTGAATTTCTGTTTAGCATTTGAGAATTCCATCTAACTGACTAGCTGTTGAAATGCCTACCACCGAGCTTTTCAACACTTAATAGAGGAGAACTGAGATACCAATTTCTCTTTAATTAATGAGTAATTTCCCCTTTTAATTTGTTTCAAGTGTGTTCAGAGATTCACTCCTTGCCATACTCAGTAGGGATGCTTTAATGTCTTTGATAATGTGAGCATTTTTTTTTTTTTTTTTAGTGTTGACATCTACTTCTTACATTTTTCATGCAACTTGAGATTTTTCCTTTACATGACAAGTTTGAAAGATAGGTCCTTTTCTAATTGTCATGGTACTATGTTTTTAATCTGTCTTCTGCTTCAGCTGGATTGTCTTACATGTGATTGTCTCACTTTGGCTTTGCCCCAAATCGGCAGCGTATCCATCTGCTGCCATGTCACTGTTGATACCTGAGAGTTACAAACTCTGATTCTTTTCTTGGTCACCTGGACAGTCTGATGGCTCTTAACTCTTCTACTGGGTCTTAGCTTTTGCTTTATATAGAAGGTGTGTGTGATTCAACTCGTTCTTCCTAATAGCTCAAAGGAAAACTACACATGCCATATTTTTCTCAGAACCAATTTCCAGAACACATTTCTGAAGGACTGAAAATTTGCGACATGAATACACACACACACACACACGTAAGTATGTATGTATGTATGTGTGCTTCCCTGTGGCTTTTTCAAACATCTGTACAGTCAACCCTTAAACACTTGCCTTTCTTCTACCCTCCTACTCTCTTTCCCACTTTAATCGTCCCCATATTATCCCCTTCTGTTGTTACTTTTCCATGTACCTGTGTTAAACTACCTTCCCCCCTTAAACACTTCCCACAACTGATGGCCCATGACCTCTATAGTTTTCCAAATGAAGCACACATAATAAAGATTCAAAGATAAAATCTGCATATGAAAGAGGGCATTCATTTGTCTTCCTGGATATGTATTACCTACCTTAGAACAATTAGTTCCAGCTTTATCAATGTACCTGTAAACTTAAATAATTTCATTTTGCTTTATAGCTCTAAAAAATTGGATTATTTATAGGTGTTCCCTTTCCATTATAAATTCAACTTATAACATCTAGGCTAATTCCATTTTTCACCTATTTCACAGCAATGACCGCGGATGCACACATAACGCGCAATAGAAAGTAGATTTACAAAGAATCCTTTGTGTTTGTACTTAAAACTTGCACATCTGGGACACATGGTAAATCTGTTTATAGCTCTTTGAGTGACCTCCATAGTGTCAATGCCAGTTTGTACTCCCACCAATAGTGAATAAAGGTTTCCATTTCCCTGTCTCTTTGCCAACATTGTTGTTAATTTGTTTGTTTATTCTTGGCCATTTTGACTAGGATAAGATGAAATCTCCAGCTAGTTTTAATTTGCATTTCCCTAATTACTAAAGATCTTGAAGCACTTTAGATATGTTTAGCCTTCTTACTATTTTTTTCTCTCTGTGCAGGTCACAAACCATTTTTGAATTGAACTATTTGTTTTCTTGATTTTTTTTTAGTTTTTTGTTAAGTCTAGATATTAATGATACTAATCCTCTGTTGAGTATATAGGTTGTGAAGATATTTTTCTCTTTCTGTGGCCTCCCCTTTACTCAATTTATCATTTTTTTTTGCTGAACAGAAACTTTTTATTTTCATGAGATTCCATTTGTCAATGATTGATGATAATCCCTCTGTTAGTTATTTTACTATTGCTGTGACAAAACACCATGGCCAAAAGTAATTTATAAAAGAAAATTTTTAATTTGGATTATGGTTTCAGAGGGGATGGAGTGCTAGTGACAGCAACAGCTAAAAACTCACATCTTGATCTGTAAATAGAAGGCAGAGAGGGGCACACCCCAGGAATGGCATGAGTCTTTTGAAACCTCAAAGCCCACTGCCCAGTGGCACATTTTCTCCAAAAAGAACAGATCCTCATCCTTCCCAAAAAATTCCATCAGCTGAGGACAAAATATTCAAACATGTGAGCCTGAGGCAGTCATTCTAATTCAAACCACCACAGTTCCTAAGTGAGTGGAATCATACTCAGAAATACCTTACCAAACCTATATGTTGTAGTGGGTTCTCTACCTTTTCTTCTAGGAATTTCAATTTTTTATTTTGTATTGAGGTATCTGATTCATGTGGAGTTGAACTTTGTACACAGTGAGATAGGACATCCAATCCATTCTTCTACACATATCTATTAAGTTTTGGCAACACCATTTGTTGATAAGCTCTATTTTCCTCTATTGTGTATTTTAGTTTTTTGTGAAAAAATGGGTTTCTCTGATTCTGAAGTGTTGTATCTTGTTTCTCTATTCTTCTTATTTTATTTATTCTTATTATTTATTTCTTTATAAATCTTTTATTGGAATGTTCCTTTTTAATAAAGATTTATTTCTATCATTTAATGTGCATGAGTGTTTCACAAACATGTATGTCTGCACAGTTTGCATGCAGTGCCTATGGAAAACAGAAGAAGGTGTTGGATCTCTTGAAACTAGAGTTACAGATGGCTAATAGCCTCCATTAGAATTCTGGCAAGTAAACCCAAGTCTTGTTCAAGAGCCACAAGTACTGTGAGTCTTCTCTCTAGCCCAATTTTATTTCTTCATTAAATAAAACATCTATTAAATTTAATATTATCAAAGTTTGCTCTCTCTATGTCTCTCTGTCTCTGTCTGTATCTCTCTCTTTCTATCTCTCTCTCTGTATGTGTGTGTATGTGTGTGTTGTACACATGTATCTTTGATTTGAAATTTGTTGCTAAAGCATAATTATTTCTGGATGGCTCTAAATTCATTCTATGTGTCCAAACTTTATTTCAATTAGAAATATGTTGCAGTCTGGATTGAGTGGACACAAGGATGATTTGGTAGTTTCCTCTCAAATCTTTCCACATAGCGAGTTGTGGCTTACCTGTTTTTTATAAATACCTTGTGAGGTACAGCTGTATGAAACTACCTGTTTCCTTTAAAATCATTAGCATAAAAAATCCCACCAAAGATTGGAATGTCATTAGACGTATTGTATATTTGATGATGCAGTTTTGCAATTAGTTGGTATAACTTGGAATTTTTTCTTGACTTCTGTTACATCTCCCCTTTCGAAACTCCAGTTGTGAAATAATTTAAGATTTTAATAGTAAATTTTAGGAAAACCAAATTTACTGGTAGCTACAAATTAGTATATTTTAAAAAGCATCAAAAATGTCAGTGGCTTAAAATAGAGATAATTTATGATTGCTTCTAATTTTCATGACTCTGGTTGAATTTCACTGTTCTGGTTTTGCCTAGACAAAGAAAAATAGTATTTTTTATGTAGAAGAGATGGCAAAAGTCACATGACACCTTTAAAAATGTGTTTATTTGGGCAGGGCTTACAAGCTCATTTTAAATTCTGAGTAGGGTGTGACTAAACTCTAAGTGAAATAATTATATAAAAGTTTACACTTCACTTCTCTAAATGAAGTATCCCATAAAAGACTGTACTGCATATGAAATAAATGTGAAAAAATTTAAAATAATCTTTTTCTATAATAATGGCTTCAAGCTAAAATTTCATATAAATACACAGTTAAGGAAAGAAAATCATTTAAACAAGATGAAGGCAATATCCATAATGTACATTTTTTTATTTTGGTGATAAAAATAAGAAGTGTTTGTTCCATTTATGTTTATGAATTTATGAAATTACTTTTATAAGTATCTTAGTTTTATAATCAGAAGAAAATAAGCTTTGTAAGTAATTTAATACTGATTTCAAAATATTATCCATCAGTATTTGTGCATGTTGTGATCTTAATGTTCTTTCCTTTTTCAACCCATGTTTCTATGGGATTAAAAAACCATCATGAATGTCTTAAACTATAAGTGGTTGAGATGAGATACTTATACACCAAAGAGGAGACTTAAGTTAGTAATTAGCAGTAATAATCAAGGCAGATTAATGACTGTCTCAGAAAGTCCATTGCTGTGGGCCATTAACCCTAGCATAGCAATTAATTCCCAAGGAAATGCTCAGTGTTTCAAAGGTCATTCCCACGGTTAGAAAGTATTTCAAAGTAAAACCATACCAAAGTGTTCACTGTCTGAAAGGAAGCACCTGTTATTAGTCAGTGACATTTAGTCAGATCAGTGTGACTGTGTTATGACTGAAAAGGTGTTTGGATAACATTATCCTGAGGGTATCTATGGAGTATTATTAATGAACTAATTTCAGGATTAGCAGAGCATACTGCCTTCCTTAATGTTAGTCGTGCTTATCCAGTGAATTTCATGGCCAGAATGGGGCAAAATGCAGATTCTCTTCTGAGTACAAGGACCTCTTCCTGATAGCAACTCCAAAAGTCTTGATCTTATACCCACAGATTAAGGCATCTTTCAACCTTCACTACAGAAGTTTCTTCTCTCTTTTTTTCCCCAATATATAGCAGCAATTAACAGAGGGAACTATAGCCAGACAGAGTATAGAGAGCAAGAGACTTTGGAATGTTTATCCTAAATGGGACGTCTATATCACAACCATGTCTCTCAGTGCTCAGAAAGCATTTCAAAAGATGGGCTAGAAATATTGTAAGAGCCAGAAGTTTGACTACATGGAAGCAGTGTTTGCTGGATACAGCCAGACAGTGGCAAATATGAATTAACAACAGTGGTGACAACATACCCAAGCTAATATTAGACAAAGCTCAGGATAAAGAAGGGAGGTGAACATAAATTATGCCTCTAGAGGAGTTACTGAAAATGAATAGCCTCTAGGAGAAGAGTTGGTTTGGTTTTGTTTTGCTTGTTTCTTCTATTTAAAGGTATATGTGGTTCCTGGTAGGTCAATTAAACTGTAGTGGAAGGCCACATATATTGAAATAAATGTTTACATAAGCTTAAAACAAAGTTTTCTTTTGTAATGAATTAACTTAATGTATTCTAACACGTATGTATGATTAATAATCATAGCATATTTCATAGTAAAATTTTCCGTTAAGTAATAGTGTATATGTTTTCATAATTATCACTATTACAAATTTTATGTGATATAAATATATATTCACTTTAGAGTAAAATAGCATAGAATGTTACCCAGCTTCTTGAAGAATATTATCTAGCCACAACAATAAGACATGAAAAATGAATGAGGAATTTCTCTGGGTAATAAATTACTGATCAGTTTTGCATATGTGTAAGCTTTTATTTATTTCTGTTTTGTAAAGGCATATATCTATAATCTTTAAAAATTAGATATATAATATCTTAAATTTTTATACATGCAAATTTTATCTTGAATCAAGTCTTAAAAGCTTACAGATTAAATTTAACATTTTTTTATAATTTTAACATATTGAGTGACATTTGCTTTAATCCAATATTTATTGATTGGTTGATATAAAAATAATAAGAACTTGTAAAATAAAACTCTGTAAGTGGAAGCTGTACTTTCATTCCAGGATGCCCAGATCCAAATAATCACACAGAAACTATATTAATTACAACACTGCTTGGACTCTTAGCTCAGGTTTCTTATTAACTAACTCTGAAATCTTAAATTAACCCATTTCTATTAATCTGTGCATTGCCATGAGGCTGTGGCTTACTGGTAAAAGTTTTGACATCTTTCTCCTTTGGTAGTTACATGGTGTCTGCCTGACTCCACCTTCCTTCTCTCTGCATTCAGTTTAGTTTTCCCTCCTACCTATATTCTGCCCTGCCATAGGCCAGGTAATAACCAATAGTAATAAAACATATTTATAGCATACAGAGAGAAATCCCACATCAAAGCTGTGGTCTATAACTTTCTAAATACTTTCTGGAGATACAGAGATTGTTTACTAATTGTTACTGGGTGTATAGTGTTGAGAAATTCTCTCTCTCTTTCTCTCTCTCTCTCTTAAAAACACACATCTATGAATATACATATATATATTTGTTTATTTTTTGTATATATGGCTTAGAATATCAACATGTAAGTCATTTGTGGTAATTAACTTTTATTAAAACAAAGAGTTTCACTATTTTTTAGTTGCTCTGCTTTATGAAACTCCACTTCTTGAAATCTAATATGAAAGCATGTTTTATAGAGATATACAATGAATCTGCTGAAGTAGTGTTGGAAGTAACAGAGACTGAAGAGAAAAGGAGCAATTTTTCATAGAAAACCAGTGCTTGTTAGTTGAGGCTCCTACTTTTGAGCATCTAAAGGGAGATAGTTTTGGGGAAATTAAAACTTCTTAGATAGGAATATATATGACTTAGTATAGGTTGTATTTTAATATTATTCTTGCTTTATTTAATTTTTATTCTTTACACTGTTGTGGCCTGGGTGCCAAGAATTTACAAAGTAGTTATTATCTACTAGAAACAAAGAGTTTGGAAATGCCATGAATTTTTAAATACATTCATAATATGTGACAAATTTGTAAGATTGCCTTTTGTATGCCGGTCTTAATCAGTAGTATCTCTCTGTCCTTTGGTATTTAGTACTCAGTGTTAATCCACAAGATATTATTACATTATTCACAGACACTAGGTGATCATTTTCCTGCTTTTGCAAAATGTTATTCTTTGATTTATGTCTTTTTCACAGATGCAGTGTGATACTTGTCCTGATAGTAGGTGCATATTTATACATGGAAATGCCTCATCTGACTCTGAATTTAAGTAAAGAGTTAAATCTAATTAGTTAGTCCTCGATAACCATTTAGGTCACACATAAGGATACTACAAAAACACTTTTTATATGCTTAGCCCCAATCAAGGTGGCCTAGATAAATAAAGCATTTTTCAGAAATGCTGAATGAATATATACAACTTAAATCATACACATCAGCTTTAATAACCTGACTCTGAAAGTTGCCATCTTTAAAAGAACACCATATGCAAGCCAAAGTCTACAAGGTCATCAACATGCAAAAGAATCAGCTTTGCTCTCAACAATCATTAAACATAAACTTTGATCTTTCATCCTTTTACTTTTTTAATACCCTATTTGTTCTTGTATCCAATATCTTTTCTGTCTATGAATCCATGATTATGTTTCCCTACATTCATAATCTTAATTTTGGTATTGTCTAGGAATAAACCAGATATCCATTTTTCCTTTTACAGTAGCCTGCTCCTAGGAAATGCTCTCTTTGAGAGCAAAGTAAATCACAACAATTACAAATTTTGTATCATTTGTTCCTCTCTATGCTGTGGATGTTTTTTCCACATTGGTTGAATTTAGTTTGTCTGTTGTTTATCAGGCTCTTGAATATTTAAAGTAAATATGTTATTACCCACCACTGGGTCACCGGTTTGGAAAATAATTCACTGAGGTTATTCAAGAAAGATTTACAGAAGAAAATGTCTAATTGGTGTATAAGGAGAGGAGATGTCAGCATAGCAAAAATAGAGATGTTTCTAGGATCTACAGTTGCAGACAGATGTTGAGAAGAAGGAGATCAGGGTCTGAACAAATTTTATCTGCTTCTTCCTATTTAATCACAAGAAAATTACATTTAATGTGTCATCTCCACAATGCTTATTCAAGGCCCCATTAAATATGTAATGTAACCTGGCACTAAATTTGCCATGGTGAAGTGGGCATTACAATGGTTGAAATACACAGAATACTTCTGAAGTATATACAGATTTAGGGAAGTGTGGAAAGTCAAGTAGAATGCCAGAAAAGTTAAAGGAAAATTTTCCAAGATAGGGAAAAGCATATGGGAAGGTACAAATACATAGAGCCAAATTTTATTGAAGTGATACCTGTACAAATGAAAGTGTGTTGAATGAGACAATAACATTAATTCATCTCAAATGGACTTTTGTGATAAACTAAAGAATATAAAAACCACTATTGAAATAATAGATATACCCACATGAAAAGCCATGCCAGAAAAAACACCCATAAATAATAGAGCTCAGTAAGCAATATAATCTATTGGATGGATCTGTGTAGAGAGGATAGGCGTGTTGAGTCAGCCTCCTTTAATTTTGTGATACTTTGAGTATCAGAATTTCTGATGCATAAAATGCGAATCTATTCTGCCCTATTAGGATCCTAGCAGAACTTCATGAAGACACAAATTAGAGGCAGTGCAACATCAATGTTCTAGCAGTCAAACAATTTTATAAATGAAAGTGATACTTGCAAGAGGAAGTCCCTGAGAGGTCTGGAATGTGCAGCGCTTCCGACATTTGCCTAAAGCTAGCATGAGGAGTAAGTGTGGTTTCCAATTGCTATGATGAAGAGTTTAGAGTGCTCCAGGAGACTCCCCAGGAATACTTTAAGTGGCAGGTGTTCTTCATCAACTCACTGTCAATCATTTTATGCTTGCAAAAAAAAAAAAACCTTATTACTACTCCCTTAACAAATAAGGTGGCTTCTGTTTAGACAGCAACCGACTGATTAGTTTGAATGTGAAATGTCTATTTTTTGTGAGATACTTTATTTCCATAATTGAATGAGATAATATACATAA
Organism: Ondatra zibethicus; assembly: GCA_004026605.1. NCBI lineage: Eukaryota > Metazoa > Chordata > Mammalia > Rodentia > Cricetidae > Ondatra > Ondatra zibethicus. The sequence goes on from PVIU01006000.1 coordinate 23,599, forward strand.
GTAAAAGTGTCTGCTTCTGAGTCAGTGCCTGGGAGATGTAAGGTGCAATGCCAGGTTGTAGAGGAAATAACCCTGATGTGTGATTCTTATAGGGCAAACACTGATGCTCAGTCAGACTGAGTTGAGTACCGTTGCAACAGGGTGACTTTCGAAGAAGGTCCTTACGGTATTGTTAAGAATCAGTGTCTTCTGGTAAAAATGAAAAGTGTCTGACTAAGTGTACACTAACAGGTATAAAAAAACTGAAGGTATGAGTTTTTGTAAAGACACTCCAACATAATAATTCCTTAGAGTCTCTAGGTAAAGAAGTAGTTTTATTATTTGTTTACTTAACAACAGCTCAAAAAGAAACATGCTTCTTTCAGGTATGCTATTTAATCCCAGACAGGAGTCTTTTAAATATTCAAATATATACAATGGATTCTCGTTTCCTGTAATGCTACTCCATCTCTTGCTTGGGATTACTTTATTTATTACTTACATATTTTCTATGATCATTTCTTATATTTTCTTACAATATAAAATTATATTTTGTAGCTATTATTAGGTGATAATGGTTAAAAAAAACTAAATCTTTTTATATCTACCCTGAATACATTTAAATATAAATAGTTAATTTATAGGAAGTAAATTGATTTTTTGTACTTTTCCTTTTTAGATGGGATAGGGTATCACTCTACAGCACAGTCTGGCTTAGTATATAATATGTAATCTATCTTGTCTTTGTACAAAAAGCAGTTCCTACGCCTCAAACTGGTAAGTGCTAAGTTTACAAACGTGAACCACAGTACCTGGTGGAAAAATTCTTCCTTTGGAATAAAACCTTATAAAAAGCCTAGTTTGACAAAATAAAAAAAAAATACAGCAAAGAGTGGCCCTAATGTATCCTTCATTGTATGCAAGACAAATATAAAAATGAATACTTAAGGTTATTTTGTATAACACTGCATTTAAACAGATGGGATTAAAAGAAGAAAATCAAATATTTCTACGCTCTCACTATTAATAAGTTCTAAGTATTTACCATCATGGTGTATATAATATTTAAAGAATAAAATAAGCCATAGTGACTAGTTCATTCTACTCATGTTAGAAGGCAGAACTAAATTATTCGTGAGGGTTACATGACTTTCCTATATTTGTTCACATCATGATTCCGAAAGGTTGGACTACACTGCCATCTCTCCAAACCACAGGTCATAATTCATAGTTGAACACTGACAACATAGAAAATATGGTATATTTGTCATGGAGCATAAGTATTATCTAGAAGAAAATGGTGTTTGTAAGAATCTGAGGTGTGGGCATTGTACTCAAAACAATAATTATATAAATGTTAAAGAAGGGCTTTAGGTCTTGGCTTTATGTAACTTGGCCATCCTTGGTCATCAACTGGAGAATTCTGGGTGAATCAAATGCCACTGTGTCATTTGTGAGTTTGAGACAATGGGTATTGCAGTTTGGATCTCAAAATTCAGACTTTTAAATGGTCTTCATCCATAAAAATAAGAATAATGCTCATCTTGATTGTTGAGTGAGTTAAAAAGTAGAATGTACAGTTTTATGCTAATGTACTAATGCCAAACTTTTACTTTTCATAGACAGGATCTGGCCTTGTAGCCTATCCTGACCTAGAACTCACTCTGTGTCCTAGGCTAATCCCAGACTTGGGGCAATCCTCCTGCCCCAGTCAAGTGCTAGGATTATATATGTGTACCATAACACGCCCCAACTTTCTTGTTCTTATTTATCCTTTTGTTAGAATGTTCCATTAACCAAATATTTTAAAGTCATTAGCAAAGTAACTTTGCTGTGCTTTCTTATATCAAGATTCAAATATTTGAATGCATGGAGACTATCTTTCCCTTTGGTCTTAAGGAAATAGGAACAAAATACCCTTGAAAATTGATATGGTATTTGGTGTACAGTGTACACCATGGAGACAAGGCCTGCATTCCATGCTCACAAGTAGTGTTTTTTTCTTCTAATGCATTATTACCATCAATTATAGGTCTGATTTATATCTTCTCTTGCAGATTTAATATTGACATCTACCCTTTCACTGTGTTCCTTAGCAGCCTGGATATCTTTCTATCCACCTATAGCTTCATATTCAGAATTAACTTCATTGTGATATTTGATTAGCCAAGTGAGAGTTCCTATGCACTAATCATTTACACTTGGGTAAGGGGCTAAAATCAGTCTAGGCACTGTGTTAGTTAGCTCTATAGCAGCAAAATTGTTATCCTCCTCTCATGCATATGAGAATCCAGCATAAGACTCAACCTCTGGAGAATGTATCTAGGCTTGAAAAATGAGGGATTGACATATCTGACATGGTAATCCAGCTTCAGCTGACATTTAAAGACTGTGGTATTGTTGCATTTTCTGTAATATAATAAAAACTCATATTTGGACAGAAAGGAACCTATGAAGAAACAAGAAAAACGAAACAAAAAAGCACTGGTTTGCTCAGAATCCTTTAATCTTAATGTGAAATCTGGATTACATGTTTCTGACAAATTACCATGAATGTAATAAGTTCAGTCAACAACATTTTATCCTACAGTCGTGTCCTGGGTGTCAAAAGTCTGAAGCTGGTGTCATGGGGCTGCAATTGATATATCAGCATAAGTAAGAAATCACTTTGTTTCTGCCAGGTAATATTTCTCATCTCATGGACCTCCTTCAGTTTCAAAACAATAATGAGCCCAGTCTTTCTTGTTCTGTCTTGCTCTGTCTCCCTATGATGAAACATTATGGTAATATTAGACCTGCTCAGATAGTCCAGAATAATATCATCATCTCAAGATCCTTTCATGCAAAGCCAGGCATGGTGGTATACACTTTAATTGCCAGCACTTGAGAGGTGGAGGTAGGAGGATCTCTAAATTTGAGGCCTACCTGGGCTATATAGTAAGTCCCAGTACAGACAGGAATACATGAACACTGTTTTAAGCAAACAAACAAGAAAATATATCATTATATGTATATGCTAAAGTCCTTTGCTGCATATGGAAATGCATTCCATTTCTTAGGATTAAAGAATATATATATATATATATATATATATATATATATATATATATACACACACACACACACACACATGCATATGAAAATATATGTATGCACAGTGAAGTAGGGGCATTATGCTATCTGTTACAAGATATTTTTGTTTCATAAACTTTGTTAAAATATTTCCACACATTGGGTCTGATTGTTAAAATATTTCCACACAATGAGTCACCAGACTCAATTCTTAGTTAATTGGAGTATATAATGCAGACACTGCAAATATGTTTAACTCTTCTTATGCCTATCTTTTTTAGTCTTTGATTAAGATGTTTAAAATGTCATCCCAATGTCTATGTCCATCTTTGACCTTTCCAACCCTCTTACACTGTTACCTATCTACGCTTAAAGAAGATAGTTCTCTAATATTTTGTTTCTATATTTGGTGTGGGAAGTCCTTCTATATATGTGTTGCTTTAATTGCTTAATTAATAAAGAAGCTGCTTGCGCCTATGACAAGGCAGAATAGAGCAAGGTGGGAAATCCAAGCAAGGATAGAGGAGAAAAGAAGGCAAAGCCGGGAAGACACCATGTAGCTGCCAAAGGAAACAGGTACCATGGGAACTTCCGGGTAAACCATGAGCCTCATGGTAAAATATAAATTAATATGAATGGATTAATTTAAGATGTAAGAGTTAGTTAATAAGTAGCCTGAGCTAAAGGCCAAGCAGTGTTTTAATTAATAAAGTTTCTGTGTGATTATTTTGGGTCTGGGCTGCCAGGAAACAAATGAGCAGCCTCCATCTACATATTTCTTTAGGCAATGTCTATTTATCATGCAATTCATATTGCCCAGTGCCTATTTGTCATTCAAAACACAGATATTTTGTCTTCTACAAAGTGTTTCAAGACTCTCACAGATAAAATCAGTTCTTTCCCCTGAGGATGCACACTAGTTAGAGTAAATTTTTACATTGCAAAAGTCCATAGTGCTATGAGCATCATCTCAAGGATTTCTCTTTCCTATATACAGTGTGAATTCTAGCAAGAAAGGTAACATTCATCCATTTTTTTCACTCTTAGCTAAGGATTTAAAATTTTACTTTAAACTTGGAGCAAAAAGGTTCTCTCAGACAGAAGATTAATTCAGTCAAATGACACTCCTTGTAATCTCATAAGAGCCTATATTGGAGACAGTTTCCTATACTATTTCATATTTCTTTCCTATGCTATCAATGTTTCCCCATAATTTTGGACTTGTTATGGCAATGAATGTCATTTGTCAGGTATTTATATAAAACAGTTATTAGTTTATTAGTGTCATGGGTAATCTTGGTTGTCTGCCTGACACAGCTGGGAAAGAAGAATCCTAATTAACGAATTGCCTTCCTCCGATTGGTCTTTGGCTGTGTCTATGGGGGCATTTTCTTGATTGTGATTGCTCTAGCACACTATGGACAGTTCTTTCATTAGGCAAGTGGGGTATAAAAAAGGTACCCAAAAGTGAGCCTGAAGTTAAGCTACTAAAACATGTTCCTCCATGGTTTCTGCTGCTTCTTGAGTTACTACCTTGGCTTCTCTTGCTGATGGACTCTAACCTGTTATCCCGATTGACTTTTTCCACTCCACTGTCATTATTGGTCAATTTTTGTCACATCAACAGAATGTGAGCTACGTCAGATGGTGTTCTGGTTGGTGGTTTATCTTATGGAGGACATGTTACTCAGGAACAAGTGTATTTGAATCATTTTCATTTGTTTATTGACACATATGTACAATATTTTGTGATGTGTGTACTGTAACCTTGTCATTTTAATATTTGGTTACATGCTTTTAACATTTTACTTCTAAGAATTGCTTATCATATCATAGTTGAGTATAAAAATCTTGCTTGTTACACATATTCTCTAGATCATTTGCCAGTCTATGTCTTGCCGATTCAAAAAAAAAGTGCATACACATATAGGATACTATAGAATTATGACCAAAATTGTCATTGTGCAAAATGAGAAACAATGATATGAGAATGTTTTAAAAGTAATTGGCTTTCCTGCTAAGTGCAAATACAGCTGTTAAAATTGGCAGAGCAGCATAATCAGATATATATATATCATCATGTCGTCACTGTATTGTTTCCTTTATAATTACTTATATTTTCAGAGTCTCTTTTGTAGGCATTGTCTTTTGAAGGCAAAGAGTGATGATTGCTTGCACTAGCTTGGTGGAATAGTGTTGGGGGAAACTATTTGGTTTTTCCTGGCTGCCCAGAACTGAAATAATCACACAGAAATTTGTATTAATTGCAATACTGTTTGGCCAATAGCTTAAGCGTATTTCTGGCTAACTCTTTTATATTATATCTACTTTATTTTTCATAACTAAGGAAAACTATAACTATATCTATTTTTAACTCCATCAAAGACTCCAGAAGGATATAGTATTACCTAAGTAAACAGGAAGTGCATTGCAAGCAACTTCCAAAACTCTAGAATTGACAGAGACATCTTCCTGCCTGGACAGTCATCCAAAGCTCTTCTGTTACATCTCAGGCACCCATCTTCAGCCTACTGGCCCATAGTATCTGGCAGACTTTTTCATTAATCAGAATTTGAAAGACTGTTTTGCTTATACCGGCAGCTTGTCAGCCACTTTCTTCTGTTTCTTGCAGAATGTCTTGCAGACTCTTTCATGAAGCAGGAAGCCTCAAGGACCATCTCACCTTCTTTAGGCAGCTTCAGTATTCATTTTTTGTGGGTCCTGCAAGTCCAGTCAAACAGTCTAGGGAAGATCAGCTTCTTTCCCAAATGGCTAACAAACTCCATTAAGAGCCTCTTTCATGCCCATCATTCTCTTGAAGTAGATTGGTGCTGCTAGGAGCATATGTGTCCCACTGTCATGAAAAGTCCTAAGTTCTTAAAACATTTTAAATGCCATATTCTGTAGGCTTTGAAAGATCTAAAGAACATCTATCTATCTGAAATAAATCTCTGTACATCTAGAAAAGCTAACTAATGTGACTACAAACTTGACTATTACAGATGATTTTCTATTAACCTGTATTTCTTAATTATCTATTACATTTTTAAATGAGCTCCACAAACCCAGTGCCTTAATCAAGAGCAGAAGTGCATATATATAACAGCATTGATCTTAAATTTGTATTGATGAACCAAGATCCATACCAATGCAAACTATCCATCTCTATAGCATATCCCCCTTCAAATATAAACAAACATTTATCAACAATCATTTAGGGGATTTGGGAATAGTTTTCTCCAAACTGTTTTTTGCTTTATGTTGGGTGAAATAATTTTTGGAGGTGTTCATGGTGACCTTTCAAGGGCTCTTGGTCCATAAAACCACATTAGTCTAGAAGGAATCCACAAGTTCTCATCCTCTATGGAAACCAAAGAAGAGCCTCTTTTCCAAAGCAACATATCCTTAGACCCAAATTCTGAAGTCAAGTACCTCTAAAACATACAAGTTGGTTTATCTTAGTAGCCCATACAATGAAATGTCTCTCTGTACTTAACTCATTTACAGTTAAAAAATTTAAGGAAACACAATAATATACATAATCCAGACTCTTTGTATATATTCCATCTTTACATAGCTTATTTTCCTTACTCTATTACTTTTTCTATAAGTTTACTCTGTATCTTTAAAGACTTTGTTGTTTTTTTTTTAAAAACCATTTGCTTCTTTTCCAAATCTCTATACTCTTTTTTTCTTTCTCTCCCAATTCTACGTATATTTTTAAATATACTGTGTCTTGTTAAGAGGTCTTTTATGTTTAAAACTGTCCCATTGTGTATCTGTAATCCATTTCTGACCAGGGCCACTTCTTAAAATGCTAAGCAGCTTGGCTAGGACTAAGGATGCTTTCCCTTTTGGCTCCACCCAGTCCAACATGGCAGAGGTCCATTCATTGCCTCTGAGACTGCCAGGTGGGAGGCATGCTTACCACCTCAACTCTGGTAAACAATTGGTACATGTTTCCACCAAGTAACTTATAGCAGAATGCCCACAAAACCCCATTCAAATGCTAGGCCTCCTAAAGAGCCAGAGCATATACTAGGAAGTTGCCATTTTGAAACTGTGGCTTTTTTATGCTACCACTGAATCAGGAAGACCTCTCTAAATGAACTGTGGCACACTGCCAGCAAACAGAGTTCATCAAAAAAAAAGCAGTTAAACCTTGGATTGTGTGTGTGTATGTGTGTGTGTGTGTGTGTGTGTATCTAGAATTCCTTTCCAATCTCTCTCAGGTTTTAAAGTGGATTTAGTTAACCATTTTGGTTCCAATCTGTTGAGGGAAGCTGCTTGCTTGTTTCTGGCTGCCCAAAATTGAAATAATCACACAGAAATTTTCATTAATTGCAATACTGTTTGGCCAATAGCTTAAGTGTATTTCTGGCTAACTCTTATGCCATGAAGTAACTCATTTCTATTAATCTGTGTATCACTGTGTGGTTGTGGCTTACCAGGTAAAGTTCCATCTGGTGTCTGTCTCCAGTGGGGCTACATGGGTTCTCCTTGATGCGAATACTCTCACAATATAAATATCTATTTTTTTGGCTTTTTGAGACAGGGTTTCTCTAAATATCTATATTTATATAGTGAGAGTATATATATATGTACATATATATATATATATATATATAAACCAATTCTTTATTAACCAATGGCAATAAAACATATTCACAGCATACATCACTTCCCACATCAGAGTAGGATGCAGAGTAAACACGGGGTGTTTTGCAAAAGCATATCATGGTGTTATCGCATTTCCCAAAATATGGATTGAGACATTTTTAAGCCAGGTACCAACTCTACTTCTGTCTTGTAACTTGTGATGAATGATCACCACAGGTTGCTCATAACCACCAACTTAGATACAGTGGCAGCTTGGGAATCTCTCCTCAATGGAAACTCTTCCTTCCAAATATACTTATCTTAAAAAGAATAGACAAGGGAGTCAAATAAGAACATTGGAAAACCCTGGATTCATCAGTTCTCATCATATTTCAAGGCAAGACTGATTGGGGCATGCAGGGCAGATTAAGACAAACCTGTCCCTTCCCAGAAATCTTTTCATGTTGTACTTATTAGTTTTTTGCCAACTTGACAGAAGCTAGAGTCAGCTGGGAAGAGGGAATATCAATTGAGTGATTATCTTTCTCAGTCTGACCTGTAGACATATCTATAGGGCATTTTCTGATTGATGATTGGTGTGGGAAGGGACAGACTATTGGGGACTGGTTCATCCCTGGACTAGTTTTATAAGAAATAAGATGAACAAGCAAGGGAAAGCAAGCTTCCAATTTTTTTTTTGCTCCATTTTCTGTCTTTCATTAAGACTTAAAGTGAAAATAAACCCTTTTCTATTCAAATTGTTTTTGATCATGGTGTTTTTATCACAGCAATATAAAGTAAACTGAAGCAGGTGCTCTTGACTCTCTCGGGAAGGAATCATATAACAGGTCAATAACAGTTGGAAAAGTAACACAGAGTTCTGTTTTTAAAAGTAAACATTTAAAAGTATTATGAGCATAGCAAACTCTGGGATAGAATACTAAATGTATTTCTTATATTGTGATCAATCCTCTGTTATTAAGAATCTTCAAAATGTGTAAAACCTAATATACTTTTCTACCTCTACCAAATCACATACTCTTGATCACACAATTCCCTGGTAAATTATAGATTCAAAGAACTTGATGACTATTTGACTGTTCAACATATTCCCTTATCATTTCCCTTGACAGCTGAGCCAATTTGTGGAGTCAGTGGGTACTTCAAGAGCAGTCTTAAAGTGTTTAAAGTTGATTTTGTATGTAAAAGGAGAACGTGGATGGTCTTATACCACTTAATTCTTAACATAAATCTCAGTCTCGTTTGACCAGTGACAAATATATGCAGTATAGCTATGGGTAGTTCAGGAATCAAGAGAAAATAACCAATAACCTAAACAAGTAAATTTATGTATTTAGTTTCCATTCATGGTCACCTACCTGCTAGAGAATCAGTAGAGCATCACTTCGCTAGTCATTCTGTGCATATGATCAGAGACAACATCCTGTTCTGTGAGAACAGCATCTCCTTCTGTGCTCTTAGGTCTCCTGCAGCATTCTTCTTATGTAAGAATGGTAATAACTGTTTCTAAGTCTCTAGATTTCTTCAATAATATGGAAGATATTATTGTGATTTTACATAATTATGGACAATTCTACACAGCTTATATTTCCTTCAAAACCTTTCTTAAAACACACATCTATGAGCATATAAATGTAATTTATAACATTAGTTAGTATTCTTTATAAAGTACCCGAATCTCTTCGTAGTAGATAACAAAGCAATAGCAATGAGTTGTTGTATGTATGCCTATATTGTAGGATAACTAGTACTTCTTGCAAGTCACAATCAAAAAGCACAAACAAACAGAAAATAACAACAAAATGGAAATTGAAATAGCTATGGAAAGCACAAAAACTTCAACAGCAAACCACTATGCTATCTCCCTGAATCTGTGCAAAGTGACCAAAGGGAGCAGCCCCTAAGTTATATGCCCCTGATTGTCTTAAATTCAACCTCTCAGAGTAGAAATATGGTTGCTAAATACAAAGCAAGTGACATGGTATGAAATAGCCCCTGAGGAGGGCTGCTCCCCAGCTGCAAAGCTGTCCCGCCCACACATCAAAGAACAAATGGTTATGGGGTTTGACTGTTCTGAGCAAGTGTCTAGGGATGAGCAGGTTTCTAAGAGCTCCACATACGTTACAGCACTTAATCTTTACTACCTCATGATTTCATTGTTAAGGAAGCTAGGCTATTAGATATCCAACAACTTACCCAGATTAAGTAGCAAAGCCTATTTTACTTCACTTCAAAAGCACTAAAATTGATTTCAGAAGTATGTCTATGGCTAGATATTTTGAAATAGAAAAAAAGATTGTTAAATATAACCTAGAGGAAGTGTCAAGTTGAAACACTGTCGAATCAGAACTGTTAATGCTAAATTAAGTTAAAAATTCAGTGGTTGGGCTGGTGAGATAGCTCAGATGATATGTTTGCCCTGTAGGCACAGGGACTTGAGTGTGATCCCCAAAACTCAAGAAAAAAATTTAGTATAGTTGCTCCTGCTTAAAATTAGAGCATTGGAGAGATAAAGACAGGTGGACCACTGGGCTTGCAGGACAGACTTATAGGCTATGCATTGAGTTTCAGTGCAGTGAGAGATTTCAATTAGACAGTAAATGGGGAAACAGGCCATAGGTAGTTCTCTGTCTCCACATGTACATTCAAGTGCACAGGCACCCTCACAGACACTCCTGTATATGGATACACCAGCACACAGATGTATACACATGTACACAGTCACACAAAAAATATTCAGTTACACATTCATTACAAAGTAAACATGCCAACTATCAAAACTGAGTGAGTTATTTCTGACTACCATAACACCTTTGTGTTTGTGAAATAAAAGTAAAAACTAGATCAATGGATATCTCCGGGATGAGAAACTCTGTGTACAGTTATGCTTGATTGGCATGTTTATTTTACCAACTACATAGATGCTTACATTTGCATCATTTGGGCACATTTGTTTTCTGTCTTGTGTTTTGTTTTGTTGTTTTGTTCTGACATAGGCTCTTATCCTGTAGCTCTGGACTACTCTCAAACTCATAGCAATCCTCCTGCTTCAGTCTCCAAAGTGATGGGGTTACAGCTATGAGCCATCACCTCTATCTCATTTTTTCTTTTCTTTGGATCTTTTCAGATGTATAAAAAGAAAGAGAAGGAAAAGAAAAGGGAAATGGACAGTATGCTAAGGGTATAAGTACTGAATGAGAAAATAGAACAACAGAGAAATTGTTTTCTTCATTCTCCAAACGAGGTTGTAATATTAGCTTTTGAAGGTTGTTTTAGAATCCATTCTGGCTACCTTCAAAAAGTCAAATTGGGTCCCTCTCAGTGCTGACAGTATTCGCTCCCATGATAGTAAACTGGATTTCATTTTCTTTGAACTGCTCTCTCAAACAGAGACTGCAATGTAGTTCTAAGGCATCTCGGAGGCACAATAGGAATTCCATTTCTATGGAGATTAGACTAGAACCTGCAACAAGGAGCAGTGAAGCAGTGAAGCTGAGCACTCATGTGTGTGTTCTTTCAAGGGCTGATGGGCATTTTCCTCTTCTTGCTGGGAAGTGTTATTTGGGAGACTTTCATGGTTATTGTGCTTTGCTTAATAAAACTTAGAGTAAACCCTTTGTTTGATTCAGTGTCTTCATTAGTGCCCCAGTAATTAAAAACGGATGTTGGTTTTCTTCCCTTGAGTTGTCTCCCTTATGCTGTTTCCGTTTGTTATTTCATTGTTATTTTCTTTTGTTATTCTTGTATTCATGTGTTGTTTTTTGAAGTATTATTAGTGGTTTGTGCAAATCTGAGCAAAAAGCCATAAAATTGTATCAAAATGGTGACTGCATTGTTTTTAATGTTTGGCTCCCATAAAGAATTTCTACAAGGATGGACCCAGTTAAGAGTCCTGACAGCAATAGATGAATAACCTGAACTGGTCATCCCTTGGGATCAGATTGGTGATTACCCTTTTGTCATCGGAGAGCCTTCATCCAGTGACTGATGGAGGCAGATTCAGGGACCAAAGGCCAAACACTGGGCCAACCTTAGAGAGTTCTGCTTAGGAGACTGATTGTATGAGCATGCAGGGTCAGGGACACCACAGGAAAACCCACAGAAATGACTAGCCTGGGCCAGGGGAACTCACAGAATCTGAACCAACAACCAGGGAGCCTGCAAAGAACTGACCTAGGCCCTCTGTATGGATATGACAGTTGTGTATCTTGGTCTTCTTGTGGGACTCCCAGCAGTGGAGAAGGGGCTAGCCCTGGTGTGGTGTAGGAGGGCCTTCTTTCTATGTGTTGCTTTCATTGGTGAATAAAGAGACTGCCTTGGTCTTTTGATAGGGCAGCCCTTAGGTGGGCAGAGTAGATAGAACAGAATGCTGGGAAGAAGGCAGTGTGGCAGAAACCATGTTTCTTCTGCCTGAGACGGACACTGGCTAGACTCATGCTGGTAAGCCACAGTCAAGTGGCAATACACATTAATGGAGATAGGTTAAAATAATATGTGAGAGTTAGCCAATAAGGGTCTGGAGATATGGGCCAGGCAGTATTTCAATGGATACTGTTTCTGTGTAATTATTTCGGGAGTTAAACTAGCCGGGCTGGATGGAACAAGGGGTCCTGTGCTGGGCTGCTGGGAGCCGGGTGCTGGGAACACAGCCTGTGCCTCTTACTACAGTGGTGCTTTGACTGGATCTTGGGAACCTATGCATCATGCTGGGTTGTCTTGACCAGCCTGAATACAGGAGGAGGTGCTATGTCTTAAGGTAGCTTGATAAGCCATGTTTTGCTGTTGCCCATGGGAGGCCAGTCCTGTTCTGAGTGAATACAGAGAAGGAGCGGATTGAGGGGAGAGGCGAAGGGGGGCTGGGAGGAAGGAGTGGGAGAAGAGGAGGGAAGAGAAGCCAAGATTGAGATGTAAAATAAATAAATAATTTAATTATTTTTTTGTTTAGTATATTTTTCATTCTTTCTTTCTTTCTTTTCTTTTTGTTTCCTTCTTATTTTATATCTTTATTGCAGCTTGTCCTTCTCCCTCTCCTCCCAGTCCCTCCCACCCACCCCTCTTCTGTTTCCACTCCCCAAATCCTCCATTTCTGTTTAGGAAAGGGCAGGTCTCCCATGAGTATCAGAAAAAAAAATATGGCTTATCGAGAAAAATAAGGGGTTTCTAAAGCTATGTACTCAAACTCATCCCTTGAGAAGTGTGCCTAAATCAAACTTAGAAAATTAGGAACTTAATAGAATGACATCAGTTCACTCCTGCAAGTATATTGTGTGGTTTCTGTTTTTGTTTGTTTGCTTGTTTTGTACAGGTGAATGGATTTTGAATGCTATTCCTGGATACTGTGCTACGTGGATCTCTATAAAAAGAATTGATGCTACAGTGTAAGTAATTGATATGTATTTCAATAATTTCTGTGGTTCCCTATTGTTTCTTTTCTGATTCTCTATTTGTAGATCTTTGAAAAGAAAAATTGCCTGACAAAGATCCTGATTTCAACCAAAGTTTCTTATAGCACTTAGTGAAAGGTTATCTTCTTTAGCTTACATGCAATGAATGTAAAACTTATAATCAGTGATCTGCCCAGTAAACATTTGATAAACCACACCGTGGTTGGATTCACTACAGCATAAGACTGAAATACATTCTTGTTGGTAGAGTCTGTATTCTTGTCAACAATGTATGGAGAAATTTTGATGTTTCACCCACTTTTAGTGGATCTGTAAACAAGGAATGTCAGTAGAAATACGTTTATAATCTTTTAAATAAAAAGGGTTCTTGAAACCTTAGCTTACCCGTGTACTGTATATGTTACTTTTAGCGATTCCTTGTTTTGTAAGACATAGCTTGATAATGGAGTGAGTATGGGTAAAAGTAGATTTGTAACAGGGTTTTTTAAAGATAGCATTTGCGACAACTCCTGGGATGACACCTGATACACATAGTTACAGTTTAATGAATTTTCCTTGACACCAACTCACAAAAGACTATTAATTCAAGAGCATAGGCATGGTGACCTTTTAACACCTTTGAGAATTATGGTAGATGGCAGCTTCTCCCTTCTAATTACATGACTAATCAGATAAAGAAGGTGCTTTAGAAGAGAATTGGGAAATGGGTTAGTAGTTAAGGATGATTGCTGCACTTGTTGGAGTTTGGTTCCTAGCTCCCAGGTTAGGCAACTTACACAGCGTTAAACTCTAGAATTCTAGCTCTGGTGTATCCAATACACTCTTCTGGCCTCTGTGGACACTGTACACAGACACACACACACAAAATCACACACACACAATCACTCACACACACACACACACACACACACACTAAAGTAAAGTTTAGAAGAAACAAAGGTGTGCAATTCATATCTCATTCAACTTTTCCACTTACTAGAGTCTAGCATTATATGTACAGTTGAGAAACAGAATTTTTTTCCTAATTTACAATAGAAACTTCTCTTCCATTAAGTTCTATGCTGGAAGGGACGATGTCCTTACTAGACTATGACTATGATGATGGAAACGCTAAGTGAACACTTAAATATTCATCTACTATTAAATCCTAATGAGAGTAAAACCCACATTAACACCTAATTAAGTCATTATGATTCGTGCCGTATGGTGCATACTTTATCTTTCTGGATTCCTTAATGTACTTACATCTTTGAGACAACCAAGTTCATTAATATTTGCTGAACACACCATAAGAACTTTATGATGCAGTGTAGCTGACATCATTAACCTTTTCGTATAGTTTTTGAACACTGAATGCTTTACCAAGAGAGGGTTAGTCTAGACAAAGACTGGGTTTGGAATCAGTCCTGATGTGAGTATAGATGAGAGATAATTTAGAACTGTAATGAGTGAGCAATAAAGAATTAATTCTCACATTTCATAGTCTCCATATTATCAAATATATCTAATTCTTGATTTCAGTACAGGTTATTCTTTAAAATGCTTTTAAATGCATATAATTGGTGATAAGTTATATAAGCACTTTATTTTTTAAAACAAGTATTTAACTACTCAGTTACAGGTGTATCCATGGTGCAGCAGCTTAATCCTTTCTATTTAAAAAGAATACACACCATTATCCATGTTTAAGTCCCAATCCATATCCATGATTTACGGAATTCAGAACTTTTGATGCAAAATATCTGAACTTGAGTGGAATTGTCTGTATAATGGACATGATACTACACATGTGACTAATAAAACACTGATTAATTTTGAAAGTAACATTATATGTTATTCGACAAGGAAGACTTTGTTGCTGTTTGTTAGAGAATTAATACTAATTAAGTAAATTCACTCTCAAATTTTTATAAAGTTCTATCAAGGGCTTTTTCTTGCTGCATGTATATTTCAATCCTTTATCTCCTTTCATTTAACATTCTGCTATCCATTTGGCCTAACAGATAGTTCCTTCATCTAAGGGAAGAGGAAAGGTAGAAACCAATGATAACATGTCTTTATCATAGAGACAAATAATTAAATTATTTGGGTATTTTCTCTTGATAACATTTTCACTTTCTGGTAATGAGACAAAGGGAAAATTTAAGACAGCTAATCACTTTAGTACCCAGGCTAGGATTGGCTGAATACTATAAGATACAATATGTAAATGTTTTTAAAAGCTACCAAGTATAAGGAAACAAAAGCTGAAATGTAATTAGTAATAATTCCACACTAAAGTCTGTTTTAGTCAAAATTGTTGAGTCATTCCAGCACCTATTCCTTGTTTTCTCACCTCTGCTGGTCAATGCCCACTGTCTCTTGTACAGCGAAAGCCTGTCCAGGACTCACCTGGACACCGATCTGAGCACAGACTCATATGGTCAGCAGGATTAGAAACCCGCCTTTTCTTGAAACTTGAAGACTAGACAATTGAGAGTCTAATATCTTTCTACCATTTTCCAATATTTGATGTTTCCCCACTTCCTAAGGAACAAAGTTTAAGCCTTTGTATCTAAAAGCACATTCACCAATGAAGTAAAATGCAATATTAAAAAATCATTAACCAGGAGATCTTATCTTTTTCTACTTTCCATAGATTAGATCTATGTATGTCTCTCTTAGGGTCCTCATCTCCTGAGTAAATTGGGAGCATGGGGACTGTGGAGAAGGGTTAAAAGGGAGGGGAGAGGCAGGGAGGGGAGCAAAGAAAAAAATACAGAGTTCAATAAAAATAAATAAAAAGAAATGTGTGGATGAGGTCTATCATATGAGGGCTAATAAACTATGATGCATAGATGTGTGAAAAAAATCATTGCCTTATTTAGATTTTGTTATTTATAATTGCCTTATAGAAAATTGAGAACAATTATTTAATCTATACATACCTCAATAAATTGGCCAGAAGGTTAAATAAAACTATGCTAAATTATTTGCAATTGTAAGATCACTTTCACTTTACCAGTTCATGACACTTCTCTATCCATTTACTTTGATCATTCCTGTTAAGATACAGTCTTCAAATAATTTATTTTCAGAAGAACTCAGTTTTGAAAAATGAATCCATTATTCTAGTGAGCAAGACCTTCTCTGAAGTAGCTCATATACTAGGGAGAAAAGACAGACCAAAAATACATAACTAGGAAAGCAAAATTCATAATTGAAGTTTAAAAATTCATCTTAAGATAAATAGCATCTTTAATCGGCTTATGATTACAGAGAGAAATGAACAGTATTTAGTTTGAGTGGGTGTGGCTTGGTAGTCCTTTTTACATAGATTACATTAGTCTTTGGGTAGAATGAGCTGCACATCAGAATTTTAGTGCATATATTCATCACAATAGTGATGGTGAAAAATATGAAGAAACAATTTGAGACCTTACGCAGAATGGTAAGCATTGTTAGGAAATCAATCAAACATGGGAAGAATCAGAAAACTGTAACCTGCATACAAAGGGGTGTTCCTCCCAAGTTTAGGCACAAACCACACTCAAACACCTATTTTCACAGAGAGAACCTCTACTTAGTGTGTAATCAAAGTAAAGTGGGTATTTTACGACTCAGGCAGAAAACAACAGCAAATGACCTTGCAGGTGTGATTTTTTTAAGCAGGAAAAATGGAAGGCCTGTGTTAGAATGGGCTAGGATGTGTTGGTATGTTTTGATTGGTCTTGTTAATTAGGGTAAACAAAAGAAGACTTTTATTTGTTGCATGGGATCTTCCTTCGGCATTTTGTCACACCCTTACAGCATGTGACATGACTTTTGAAAGTGCAAGTCTACAAGGCTTATTTCAGGAACAACATCTTCCAGAGAAATGTCAAGGTTATATTCAAATATTTACAAGTGATTCAATGTGTGGTGATGGTACAAGCCCATAATCCTGGCACTCAAGCGACAAAGGCAGGAAGATCATGAGCAAAACATTAGGCTGATCTGTATAGCAATACAAGGGCTATATCCCCCAACAAGGTATGACTCTGCTGCTCTCAACCATGAATAAAAAATACTACAAATGATGGAATTTAGACTGACTATCTATCTATATCAGTTTAAAGTAATTACCACTCTGAACTGATCAAGGAATCTGAAGGTGACATGGAATTAATTTTCCTTGAGGGTGTAGCTTCCAGTAGGTACAATCATGCTCCAGTATGATATACAACCACAAAGTAACCACAGAGTTAAAACAGTTCTTTAAGTAAGTAAAATGCTGTAGTATATACAAGGTAACACATCTGTAATTGTATCAAAATATACAACTGAATTTGAAAATTCAAAAGCAATGCATTAAAAAATACATAATATCACAGCTTGGACTTAAACAATCCATCAAAAATTGATAACAATAAAATGGATAAAAGAAAAAATAAAAAAGAGAAAGGGAAGGTTTGATACTGCCTTCTCTTGAATGTTATAAATTGAAGCAATAGTAAATGCTGGGCTGGGATATGATTTATGGAAATTCGCACCTATAGTTTATTACATAAAGAGGATTTTTAGAGGTATTGAACAAACACCAATTTTATTAGCACAAAATTTACATAAAGCCTTATGAATCATGGAACTTCCTTCTATACCTATATAGTATCTAATATTACTAATTGCCTTCTGCACCTTTCTATATATCCCTTCCAGTCCTCAAGAAAACTATGGCTCTTGTTTGTAACACTAGAGATTAATCTTGACTGTCCATTAAGATCATGAAAATGGAATAACACAGCATATATTTTCTATGTGCGGATTATTACGCTCAATATCTGTTTGAATTCATCCATTCACATCTCACTTGACAAATTTGTCTAAGTGCCTTGTGTCATTATACCACAAGAGGTTATCAATTTTCTGGTGGATGGACATTTTTTTGTTGTTGTTGAGATAGTCTGGTCCATGTAGAATTAAAGTTTTGGGTCATTTGATGGGATTTACTTGAACTTTATTTGAACCTCTTCTGTGTCAGCATCTAGAACTGAATTTTCAGAACATTGAGTAGTTGTACATTTAACTGATCAAGAAACTGTTAAATTATTTTTTCAAAATTGTTTTACCACATAACACTCACTACAGCAGTGACCACCCACTCATGCCTGATCATCAACACTGGGTATGAACAGTGTTCTACAGTTCTAGTCTATCATCTGTGTATCTTTGTGTTTATGGATCTATCTACCTACTATCTATTATCTAACTATAATCTATCTATCTATCTATCTATCTATCTATCTATCTATCTATCTATCTATCTATCTATTATGCCGTCTGTGTGTTTTTATATATGTGAGAGAAATAACACTTTTAAAACCTGTGTTTTTATGATAATAAATAAAGTTCCTTGTGAGTTTATTTGTCTTTTATAGAACTTATTTAGCAAAATGTCTATTAAACTCTTTGCTTTTCCTTTTTATTGTGTTACTTCCTATCCCGTTATGGAAGATATCACATTCACGTATTTTGTATCAAGATAGACTATACAAAGCCTCATCTATACTTGATATATATACTTTGAATATTTTTATAGTGCCTATGAGGTAACATTCCATTTACTTAATTAAGTCTTAGCATGCACAAAAGTTTAATTCTGCTTGCAAATTTTGAATCCCATCATTTCTTAGCCTCAAGAATCTGTTGCTTCTTGCTTGCTTGCTTGCCACCCTGCCTTTCTCCTTCTCTCCCTCCATCCTTCCATCCCCCTTCCTTTATTTCTTGATGCTGAGAATTACGCTAAGTCATTGTGAAGGTTATGTAAACACTATATTGAACTCTAAACATTTTATTTTTTAGAAACAGATCATGCTCAGCATTAAGGCTGGCCTCTAGCTCCTTATAGAACAAGGATTCTCTCAAATTTCTGAATATCCTGCCTCAACCTCTTAAGTACTGAACATGTTTCTAGAAATTTTCTTGTTTAATGCAATTTATTTGTTTATTTTGATACAAGATCTCACTAGGTAGCCTTGGCTGGAATGGAATGTGTTATTTGGACCAGGCTAGCCTCAAACTCATAGAGCTCTGTTTGCCGCAGCCTCCAGAGTGCTGAGTTAAAGGTGTAGACTACCATCATGCCTGGCTTTTGTTTTAATATTTTCATTTATATTCATTATAAAAATTAATTTTATTATAATAATGTGCGATATAATAATATCTTCTACTGGGATGGATTTCCCACACTTAAATGGAAAAGATTACCATTTATTAAAAAAAACATTTTCCATTGAGTTAAATTACCTGGTGTTACTTTCTAGGACCTTCAACTAATTATCTATATTTTGGTCAAATTTATAAAATTTAATCAAGAGGCTGTATCATGTAGCACATCTTTCTCTGTCCCACAAGGCAGATCCCAAATAATGACATGAGACTGTCAGGGGAGGCTGTTCATTCATTCCAGGCCACCGAGACCTGAATAATAACACAGAAACTATATTAATTACAACACTGCTTGGCATATTAGCTTAGGATTCTTATTAACTAACTCTTGCATCTTAAATTAACCCATTTTTATTATTTTTTTATTTTACTACGAGTCTTGTGTAATGTTCCATCTGTCTCTCCTTCAGCAGCTACATGACATCTCCTTGACTCCACCTTCTTTCTCCCAGCATTCAGTTTAGTTTTCCTGCCTAATTTTATTCTGTCCTGCCACAGGCCAAAGCAACTTCTTTATTAACCATGATAATAAAACATATTCACTGCATACAGAGGGGAATCCCCCATAATGAGACTTATTATTAATCATCAAAGCTTGGCCTCAGCTTAGGTTTCTCCCAAAAGCTCTTATAACTTAAATTAACCATTTTTATTAATCTGCATTGTGCCACTTTGCTTAGTTACCTCTCCTTTATACCATATGTCTGACCTCTTCAGTGTCTCCCTAGTGTCCCCCTACCACTTCTTCCCAGAATTTTCGCTCTGTCCAGAAACCCAACCTGCTTTCTCCTGGCTAGCTATTGACCATTTGGATCATTATGAAACCAACCACAGTGATATATATTTGTATAGTGTAAGCAAATATAATGCAACATTTCCCCCTTTTTTTGTCTAGATAAAAAAAGGAGTTTTAATTCTAACATAGTAAAAATTATATACATTAAAAATAGTTCTCAATTAAGAATTACAGTTATAACGATCAGTTCATTTGTATTCGGCAAATTTGGAGACACTATTCCATTATTTATACTAATATTTATACTAATTTATACTAAGATTTATACTAATCTGTTATTGTTTAGTTCAAAGTTTTGTATCTAAATCAATTTTTATCATAACTTGTATTATCATCGTAAAAATATCTTTAGACCTTAAGATATTTTCTTAGCTAAACAACCTAAACTTTTATGTCTTTCAGCCTTATGCATTTTATGCCTCTTTGTAATATTTTTTTCTGAATTTCGTGACAAGGAAATCTGTAATATCTACACTTCAGCCTCATCAAAGACCAGAGAAGGATATAATAAAATCTGAACAAGCAGAAAGTGCAAGCAACTTCCAAAACTACAGAAATGACAGAAACAGCTAGCTAACTAGACAGTCAACTAGGGTTTCTCTACAACATTGGGGCATCTATCTTTGAATAGGCCTAGAATATCTGACAGACTTTTCTGTGATGTATTACCCTGTCTTGGTAAAGTTTCGGAGTTGCCTTCTTTTGTGTCCTGCTTGTTCAATGTGGACAGCATACTGTCAGCAGTTGAGGCAAGGGAAGTTTCTTTGCCCAGTGGCTAAATTTACCACAAAGAAAGCAAACTCCATATACAGTTTCTTCAATGCCCATCATCTTCTCTGAAATAGCTTGGTGCTGTCAGGAGCAGGTGTGTCTTATTGCCGTGAAAAGCCTTAGGCCATTCACACATCTTAAATGTCATATTCTGTAGGTCTCTGAAGTGTCTGAATACCACCTATCTATTTAAAATATATCTTTGCTTAACTTTGAAAAAATAAGTAACATGACTACAAGTTTGATTATTAAAGATGTCTAGCTACTAACCTGTATTTCTTCCTTCCTTTTCCTTCCTTTTCTTTTCTTTCTTTCTCTTTCTTTCTTTCTTTCTTTCTTTCTTTCTTTCTTTCTTTCTTTCTTTCTTTCTTTCTTTCTTTGTTTTTGTTTTTGAGACAGGGTTTCCCAGTAACCAAGGAACCAGTCTTGGAAATCACTTTGTAGACCAATATAACCTTAAACTCACAGAGATTCACCTGCCTCTGTGTCCCAAGTACTGGGATTAAAAGTATGAACCACTCCCCGGCCCCTGCCAGTCTAACCTGTTTTTCTTAATTATGCATGACTTTTTAAATGGGCTGCATAGGTACAATCCTTTAAACAAGAGTAGAAACATATATAGAGTATGTTCTAAGAAAAATAACCTTAAATCTATATCAATATAAAAAAACCCATACCAATGTAAAATATTTGAGATTAATAGTTGCTTTTTAGTTTAGAGTAGATTAAATCACCTACCCTTTTGTTTATTATTTCTATATCCTCACTTTTTCTTTTCAGAAAGAGATCCTTGAATCCAACCTCCTTTGTTTAGATTTTTTATGATCATGACCAGTAACAACTTGCAACTCATCCCCCCCCAAACAACGACAAACATCCACTGAACACCCAGAAATGACCCACCCAACCTGTTGGGTTTGTGGGTGTCATGATCTCTAGACTGTTTCCTGTTGTCTGGAGGAGACAACAACATCTTTATGGACCCCCCTCAAAATGGGATAATGATCAAGTCTTGAGAGAGTTAACTGTATTATTTGTTTAGTTTCTGTATAATGGGAAAGTGTATAGCTTTTCTGAAGTTTTGACTGGAGTAGTCTGTGAGACTAGACCATCTCAGCTAGCAGTTTTGAAATTGTTCTGAATACAAAAGTTTGAGGAAACTGCAACAGAGGCATTCTGAGAGGTTGGCTCACCTAGGCTATTTGTCTTATCTTTACTGGTATCTGATCCTTTTATTCTGAAAACAGACAAACTACTTAAGGTAGCACATATATCTGCATTAACACAAGTGTAGAATTGTGGTGTGCACAAATCAGCTAAGGGTGATGGTTTTTGTTTTATTTTTGAGCAAGTAAAAGGCATTTGTCACCTTAGAAGTCCATTTGACTGAATAGACAAACTCTAATATAAATCTATACCTGTTATATGAAAGCATGGAATGTAATAATTAGTCATGAAAACTCTAGCCAACAAGATTTATCATGTCTCATCCAGTCTCAGAGCTGTTCCCATATATATCAGATGACCTGTGGTCTTTCTTGGCTTTTTACCTCATGCCTGTAGCTAACATACTCAGGAGGTCTCCCCTAGTCACATATGGTCTTGATTATTTTGAAGGAATCCAGAGCCTTTTGTTTCCTGTGAAATTAAAAGCACAGCTTTTCGCCCAATACAACACATTGTCCAACTTCCATTCGGAAGCCAAGACTACCCTAAAGTATACAGGTTGGTTTAATTCATCAATCCCATCCATAATCCAATCTCTCAGTATCTGTGGTTCTCTGTTCATTAGCATTCAAAATCAACAAAGTGCCATATAAGGTTCAAACTTCTGTGTTATAGTATTTCCCATCCTTACATGGCTTATTTTTTTCTATTACTTTACTCTCTCTTTAAAGGTTTTAACCCAATGTGCAGCCTCATATATGGTGTAGGCTGGCTCAAGTCCACAGGCCAAGGCCCAGAGTCACGTCTCTGCATACCACAGCCACCCTGAGACACTGGAGGACTAGGAAGCTGTGTCTGGCTGTGTGCTTGTGTGTTTTGCACATTTTCAAGCTTTCTCAGGTCCTATATGGAAATACATACAACGCATTAGGTGCCATATGTAGCAAGTCTTTCTCTGTCCTCCCAGCCACTCCCAAATAATAACATTGAGACTTATTAATTATTAAACCTCGACCTAAACTTAGGCTTCTCCCACTAGCTCTTGTAACTTAAATTAGCCTGTGGTTTTTATTAATCTCTGCTCTGCCACGTGGATCAGTTATCTCTATTCTGTACCAAATGTCTGACTTCTTCAATGTCTGCCTGGAATCTCCCTACCTTTCTTCTTCCCAGAGTTCTCTCTCTCTGAAGAAATCATGCCTGTTGTGGTAGCACATTCTGCTCCTTTAGCCAATAGCCTTTAAGATACCAGCCCACTGGGGCGTGGTCTTTTATATTTTAAAAAGCAGCAGGAACCATGTGTGCTCTCTCTCTTGCTTCCAATTCCCATTCTGGCAGTTAGAATCTCTGTTTCCTGTTTGCGACGAGAGGATTGTTGTTTGGGACGGTGATCTGTACGTTCTTCCCCTTAAATAAATAACCCTTTTTATTATCCACAGTTCCTAACTGGTGTGGGATTGTTCACATGCCTATTCTCTCCTGCCTAGCTATTGGACATTCAGTTCTTTATTAAACCAACCACAGTGACACATGTTTACACAGTGTAAACAAATGCTCCATATACGTGAAATACATACTATTCCATTAAAGCTAGACTAGGAAACACTGGATCGCTTTGTAATTTCTAAATTCATTGCACTGCAGTGCAGTGTTTCCCAATTCCTTATCATTGTAACTTCCCAAGGAGAATTTGTGACATTTTGTTTCTTCCATAAAACATCAATGTTATAACTATATTGTACATGCATATGTTGTGTAATATATGCACGCCTGCTTAGTAGATAAAAAGAATAAAACTTTTGCTCCCACCAAAACTAATCTTTCCATTTTTAGAGAATGCATTATTACAGCAAAATATATGTATGAAACAGTCCATACTACTGTTTCCTGGTTAATAATATTATATATTCCCTTATATAATCATATATTCATTATGTAGCTGAAATTTTAGATCTGATTCATTTCTGATTTGTTACAGTAGTTTGACTTTTCTATGATTTTATATAAATAGAATCATTCACTTTCCAATCATTAGTATTAGGCCATATAGTGTTTTAAAACGCTGCCAATTTGATTCATCAATAGTATCAAGAGCAATAGTTTGTTTCATCTTTATTCAGAAGAATTCCATTGTATCGGTAATAGCAATCACAAAATCTTTAGCCACATATCTTAAAATTGCTATGCAAGGAAATATTATTTTAATTGAAGTGTTCCTAGTCATTAAAAATTCTGAACATCTTTTCTAAGTGAACCTGTCTCTCATGTGACTTCATTGATAAAATGACTTTTCATTTATTACTTCTAAACATTTAAATTTATGTGGCAAACAGTAGTATTCAGATATCTTTCATCTTGTTGTGTTTTCAGTAAGTGATTCATTAATTGCCAATTGTCCTAGTGTTTAGAAAGATGATATAAAATTTCAAAAAGATAATTAGGTTTATTTCCTCTTCCAATTATATTGGATGTTGTTTTACAGATTCAAAATCTCTATTATTTAGAGCACAGTTAGGAATTAGGCTGCTTTAGTTAAATGACAGCAGTAAATTCTTCTCTAAGATCCGTGACCCCAGTAGTCCCATGTAGTTGGCCCTCTTGATCTTTTCCTGCCATCCAAATGTTTACCCTTATGTCCTATTCTTGTATCCACAGATAAGTGTAGTTTTCAGCCCTCACCAAAGATACTTCTCTTTACAACAAAGATTTTAACATAAAAGACAATGAATCAAAGTACGGGAAACAAGTGATGGCATGGTGCCCAAATCCAATGGGTACATCTCCAAAACAACCCCTTAACCTAGGACTCAGGGAACAAATTAGAAGAGAGGCTAGGTACATTATAAGAGTCAGAACATCAAGTGTGCTGTGAGAGTGTGTATCTAGAATGGCAAGGGAGCTGTAACCATGAAGCCTCAACCAGATGGATTCCTAAATAACACCTGCACAATAACACCAATAGCTGTGCTAATATAGAAGGTGAGATTTCAGAAGACCTCAGTGTAGACAAAAAAAAAAAAAAAAAACTACAGGAAACTTAGAAATGTTGAGGGAAAAAAGTCCTTCTCCAGGGATAGCCAACCCTCAATTCAATACCAAATGACCATCCCTGAATCATACACATTCAAACATTATGTGTACCAAAAAGTTTTAATATATGTTTAATTGTGTGTATGTGTGTATAATACATAATATTATATGTAGGTTATGTAATATATGTATATATTACACACATATTGACATTTAAATACAACTTTACATATCTATACACACACACACACATTAGTATAACAGCAATTAAAAACAAAAAAGGCCATTGAATTTACGAAAGTGCCAGGAATGGGGGAGTATGTGGGAGGAGTTGGAGGGAAGAAAGGAAAGAAAAAAATTTATATTTAATTTTCATTTCAAACATTTTTTTAAATGGGAGAAGGGCAATGTGGAAACCTAGCGCAGAGGAAACTCCCTTGAATCTATGAGGGTGACCATAACAATGACTCCTAGTGATGGAGGATACAGAGCCTAACCAGCCTTCTTCTGTAATCAGGCCAGGCTTACAGTGGTGGGACTAGGACACAAACCCAGGCACAAAACCTTCAACCTACAATCTTTTATGCCTACAAGATGTGCTGGGCCAATGGTCATACAGAACTTGCGGGAGTGGCCAACCAATGAGTACTCAAACTAGGACAGGGAGCCAATGTCCAGTGCTGCCTGGATAGCCAATAGCAAGAGGTAGGGCAGTCCCAGAGACCTACTGTAGACACAAACATGACTGGCATACTAATACTACTACTACTAATTAATAATAAATAATGAAGTTATTTATTATGATGTCCTGCTATACTCATAGACTAGTACCTAATCTAGTCACCATCAGGTGATAGAAGCAGATACAGACCCATGGCCAAACATTAGGTGCAAAGAGAGAGCCTTGGTTGGAGGTCTCCATCTGGTCCCTTCCTTCAGAACTCAGGGAAACCCAGGAAAAGTGGGGAGAGGAATGTGGAAGCCAGATGGTTCAAGGACACTACCAGATTGTGGCCCTGGGGTATCAACTAAGCAGGACTCATGGTAGTTCAGCGAGTTAAGGAGCAATCTTGGAGCTTGCATGGGTTTGTTCTAGGTCCTCCGCATTTATGTAAGGTTGTAGGCTTTTCTTTTCTTTTCTTTTTTTTTTTTTTTTTTCTGTGAGAGTACTCCTAACAGTGTCTGTGAATTTTTGCTTTCTCTTGGGTCCCTTTGGCTCCTACTGGGTTTCCTCATCCAGTCTTGATAGGAGATTTTGTGCCTGATCTTATTGTATCTTGTTGTTCTGTGTTTGGTTGAGGTCCTGGGACACCTGCTCTTTTTCTGGGGAAAGACATGCAGTGGGGAGTGGATCTGGGTTAGAGAGAGGTAGGGAGCAGATCTGGGAGGAGTGAAGGGAGAGGAAGCTGTGGTCAGGATGTATTGTATGAGAAAAGAATAAAAAATAAATTTAAAAATGAATATAAAAAGTTTTTTTTTTTTAAAAAAAATACCCTCTATAACTGGGTCAGAGAGGTGATATCTCAATCTCTAGACAGATACACAAGCATAAGGCATTGACTTCAGATGCCCATCACCTGTGTAAGACCCCATTCTCAGGAGTATGTGTTTGTAATCCTAGCTCTGAGAAAGAGGAGCCAGGAGGTGCCCTGAAACTGTAAGTTCTAGGTTAAATGAGTGACCCTGTCTCAAAAAAAATCAGGGTAAAGGTGATTTAAAAAGACAGCCAAGGTTAATCTCTGGCCTCCACACTCACACATACACAGACATGTATCCATGCACATACACACACACCCACAAGCCCACATGAATAAATAAAACCCTTATTGTCAGTTTGATAGGTATCTTGTATGTTTTATAATAGTTAACTCTTGTGTGGATCAAGTTATCATTTTGAAGTAGGCCTTTGTCTGTTTTTAGTGTGATTCCTTATCAAGGAGGCTGATACCTCTAAATGTGATTATAGAAATTTCAGTGTTCCTAAGCATATTGTGTATTAAATAAATTTTCCCCAAATTTTACCCCTTATTTATTTGTAGTTTTACATCTAAAGTTGCCCACTTACAGATAAAATATCACCTTTTATAAAAAAAACTCCAGTCTGACAAATGTTGCCACTTTATTTGCGTGCTTAGACCATTTTAATGTTATTGTTGCTTTGGATATATTTAGATCTGAAATTTTCTCTTTAATTCTAATTTATATGTTTTATGTTCCTTTATTTTTATTCCTGTCATCTTTTTTCACTAAGTCTTTGTGTGCTTATGAACTATATATGTACATGATTTTAATTATTCTGTTAGCTATACTCTTTGAATCTTTGATTCATTCTGGAAGAATTTATGTTTCCATAAGGGCACTTCAGTATACTTAGAGTCATTTCTAAGTCATTGCTAATAATCTATAAAAATTGCTTCAGAATAATGACCCACTCAAATAACTCATAATATTTTGTCACATATGAAATCTGTTTAAAATAGAATCATAAATTACAAGGAATAATTTTTGATTATCAAATGAACCTTCTTTTGGTGATCTTAAATAAAAATTATAGGCATATGGATAGTATTCCATCTGTGTACATGTGTGTAGATGCATTGTACATGAACACACGTGTGTGAGAATGTGCCTGTGTTCATGTGTTTGGAAGCCAGAGGACATCCTGTACCCTGCTCTTTTGCTTTCCTCCTTATTCTCTTGAAACAAAGTGTCTCCTTGAGCCTGGGACTTGATGTTTTACCTGCACTGGTTGCTCACCAACTCCCAAGGATTCTCCTACCTCTGATCCCACAGTACTGGTGTTAAAGCCTTGTACACAGGTAGCCAGGTTTGGATTTTCTTCTACTTGGCACTGGATATTCAGATCAGGTATTTGTAACCACAACTCATACTTCCTGAGCTATTCCTCCAGTCCTACAAAGTGTTTCTTAAATTCATATCTTTATCTTTTTAATAGTCTTTGTTTTGTTTTATTAATTTGAATTTTAATTGATTTTCCTTTAGATAAAAGAACTCCCTTTAGCTTTCCATCAATTGTACTAAGCACTCGCTTGTAATTTCTAAAACTTTTTACTATGAATCTGTGTCTATTAATTTTACATATTGAACTCCAGGCTGCTAATCCTTTTTTTAAAATTCTTTAATACTTTGAAACTTTTAAAATGCATTCATCTATCTGGAAGTTTTAATTAGAGGTTAGTTTTATTGTGCTCTTCTTAGTATGTGACCTATTATTTTGGTTTCAAGCACTTTTGCACAGTTCAATTTTACCAGACTGCATGTGATAAGCTTAGGAATGGATGCCTTTTTTCCCCAGCAATTCTTCTTAGTACATATGTACAGACCATTTCAGATCTGTAAGGGAATATCTGGAAAGTTCAGACATATGTTGATATGTAGCCTCTTGCTTTCCTGTTTTTTCACTTTCTTTCTGAGGTTAAAATGGCTGTGTACCTATAAGTAATGGGGAAATCTATTCTTTTATATTTATTGTCTCCATTAGGTTCACTCACTTCCTTTACTACATGAAAATTCATTTTATTTCTTGTATGTATGTATAAACACTGTGTGTCAGGTAAGGCCAGAAGAGGGAACTGGAAACTCTGAAACTGAAGTTAGGATGGTTGTAAGCTGCTATATGGGTGCTTGGAAATCAAACTGGATCTTCTGCAAGAAAAGCAAGTGCTCTTATTTGTGAAGCCTTCCCTCCAGCCATTCTCTTAATGTATTTTGAAGCTATCATAGTCCCTCTTCTACTTTCTCCAATCTTATGTTGATCTGACATACAATAATCATTTTGCTATTGTATTTTTTAAGTTGCATACAAAATGTTAGATGCAATTACCTCATTTTAGTTTCGTAAATAGCCGTATTTTGAGAGAATTACAACTTCTCAATATAGATCCCCAGCCTACATTTATTTATATCATATTTTCCTTTATCTTGCAAACATATTTATCATACACAAACCATCCCCTTTCACACTGATCACTTCAGTTGTTTCTATTTAGTGCACTCTGTGTGATAATGAGTCACCCTTACTTGCTTACATGTACACCATTCACATTTTTACACAGGAGCTCTTGTCTCATCTGTGTTTTGCCGAACAGAAGCCAGTTAACTAGCTCGGATTCAATCTGCCAAGTCACTCTCTCCCATCTGCAGCTGCTGATGCTTTTATTCTGCTCCTATTCCTTCCAGGTGGTGCATTTCACCCTGGCTCTCTGTGCTGTTCTCTGAGCCAAGGATGTAAACAGAAATAGGAATTTCCCTATTCATTTTTTTTTCATTTGGGGGAGTTCTTCAATAATTTCCAACTCTTGTGTAGATAAGCGTGGCTGGTGAGTACACTCAGTATTAAATTTACAGTTCTGGCTCCACATAGTGTTGCCTATTATAAGATGTATCACATCCTCACTGTTGCTCATGCTTCTGAAGTCCCTGTACAGGTACATTCATAAACATGCAATGTTGTTCAGTATTTTATTAGTTTTGTGAATTTTATACATGCATACAATTTATTTTGATCATATTAACCTGCCACTTCTCGCTCTAAATTCACCCAGATCCCTTATCAACCCCTGCTACCTCCTAATTTCATGTCCCTCTTTGCCTTTTTTACAGCCTAATGATTCCAATTTGTGTTCCCATATACTCATGTTTATGAGAAAATCCACTGGAGCCTGGTTGATCTACCAGGATTGTCTCTTGGAAATATTCTTGAAGGATATGACTCCAGGTGTCAAAATTCTTTCCTCTCCCCTAAGCCATTATTTGTCAATAACTTCCCAGCTAGGAGTTAGGGCATATGACTTGCTGTCCATTCCATACTAGAATGTTGACTGGCTTGACGTTGGGCAGTTCTTGCAAAAGTCAACTATAGCTGCTGTGAGTTCTGAGAGCAGTGGTCCTTTCATACCCGAAAGATAGTGTTTTGCTCTGTTTTTCCCAAGACTATGGCTCTTACAGTTTTTCTGCTTCCCTTTCTACGATTGTCCTTGAACCTTGGGTGGAAGGCCCTAAATCAAACCTGGGTCACTTGTGAGAAGTAAGGACTCTAAGAAGAAACTACATTGAGAAATTGCAATTGTACCAAAATATGAAGGTTTTGTAGGGGTCACATTTGTGTGTCAACACCCACAGACATCTGTTCTCTGTTCTTTGGTTACTTGTAAGTTCTATGACTGCAATCCATTGTACAAAGAAACTTCACCTATTTCATTTTATAAATATTTTTCATACTTAATATTTAGCATAACATTGATTTATCATTTTACTTATATCCATTAAAATTAATACGTTTCATTTAGTGTTCTAATTTTAACGAACATAACAAAATTTTATGTACTTTGCTTGATTATTTTTCTGATAAGTATTCATCTCTTGTGGTTCCATATAAATTCAGCCATTTTTTTATTTTGAACTCTAAAAATTAGTATTTTGTTATTATTAGTTGTTTATTTTTATCCAATTCTATATAAAAATAAGGTGTGTTATTTATTAATTAATCTATCTGTTTAATTTCTCTTTTCCAATTCTTTTTTATGAAGTTCAGAAGATGGCTATTCATGACAAATGAAAGTACTATCAGTGAAGAGTTTTACACACAGTCACTGGAAGCTAACTAAAGTCACTAATATGTGACTCAGAAAGACGTTAAGCTAATACTCATCCATTTTATTTACATTTTAACCATTTTTATTGTGAAAACCAATCATTTAATAAGTTTATGGTGTTTTCCCATATTTTACTTATGTCTTGGAAATAATGTGATGCTATTATTTCTCCTGTGAAGATCCTAGACATCTTTGTGTCTGATGTTTGATGTCTTCATCACTAGGTACCTAGTGATGTTACTTTCTTGGTTTCATGGTCCCTACACCATGAAAGTGATATGCCTAAATCTTCGTATTTCTAAACTGATAATTTCTCAACCCAAAGCCAGGCTATGCTTCAATTCTATTATTTGCTCCATTGGTTAAAGATTAATAATTTCTTTTTATTGAATTGAACTTTTTTTAGAACTCTAGTATTTCACATCTAAATGTATATACAATACTAGCCTAGAGAGACTCAATTCATACTGTAATATTATAGTCTTCCATTTTGTTTCGTGTTTTCATTCATATTAATGTCTTAACTTTGCCAACATGTTATATACTCACAAGAATAATTCTAAACTTTGTATAACTAATTTCTGAAAACCACAAATATTTTTGGAACATACCTGTTTTGTTGTTTTGAGACAACATGTCTCTGTGTAGGCCTCATAGTCTTGAAACTCACTCTGTAGACCATGCTGGCCTCAAACTCAGAACTTCACCTGCCTCTCTCTTCTGAGTGTTGGGATAAAGGCAAGAGCTGCTACCACCCAGCAGAACACACTGTTTCTTAATTTTTGCTTTTTCTTTTCTTGCAAGAGCTACCTTCCTAAATATTTAAACTTATTATCAACAAATATTTATTGAGTCTGTTGTTTATACACAATAGTAGATTCACTTATATTTCTCTTTTTGGATATAAACTATGCAATTGATGAATTCTCTTGTTTATTAGTGTGTTAAACATAATCATATCATTTGAGACTTAACTAAAAAAATCTTGGATAACTTTTTGAATACATGAAGGACAAGCATAAGTCAGACTGATAAAAGTCTTCTCTCTGTCTCTTTTGTCTTATCTTTGTTTTGAGAATTTTTAATCTCTTATTTCCAAGACTTAGATGTAATACCTTTGTAATCAAACTAACCTCTTCCATTTCTAATCTACAACTTGCACGTGGTCGATTATTGAAGGCAAAGATAATGGAGTAATGATTGCTAAAATTTAGAGGATTCCTGCCACATATAAGAAACTCATGGAGACCAATTTTATTTTCCAAGATTAAAAGAATCCTCTCAGGCTTAATTAATATCAGTGAAACCATATCACTGTCACAAATTGAGATTTTAGATATGTCACTAAACTGTCCTTTGAAAAGATATAGATAAATGTATCAAATATTGGTGCATATACAAACATCTAATGATTTATCACTTCTGTATATAGAGCCATCTCTAAGAAAAGTACAAGCTTTATTTGATTAAATAGTAACCTACTCCCCAATAATTCTTTTCTACTTAAGACGTGTAAGTATGACTTTATTTGCAAAAAGATAATTTGTAGATTTATGCACAAATCAATAGCTTATGCAAGACTAGAGTATGATCTAAATGTATTATGTTTGATAAATATATATGAAGGAAATTTGAATACAGAGAAGCTAACAAATATGACAGAAGGACACGTGAGGGTGAAACAGAGACTGGAGTGATTTGGGAAATTAGTTATGGTTTCTTATTACCTTAGAGTACAGATTATGATATAATATTTAGGATTGGTAGATACAGCAATGTAAAAATTCTTAAAGAGCAAAATATACAAAGAGTCGTAGTATATAATCATTTTACACATTTTTCAATGGTTCATGTCTAGGAGTTGGTGAACTTCCAGAGTCTTTGAAATGAATGATAGTTACTTTCAATTTTTACCTTTCTGAGCAAGATTTGCTAGGTACAGTAGGTTATGGACTGGAGACAGTGAAATAGTGAAGTCTTTTGAATGGAGACAGTAAACTGTAGATTTCAATGCTTTTATTTCCACTCTATAATAATCTTACCTGGCTTCATGGCTGTGGACATTTTGACGACAATAGGATGTGTGCTCATGCATTAATCTTCATATAGACTCCTCTTTCTCTTCTGTTAATATGCACTCACGCTCTTCCCTGCTGTCACAAACATTGCTCCTGTTCTTTTGGCAGAGTATTCATCTGCTAAGGGTGACATAGACTGGAAGGAAGAGAACTCTACTAGCATAAATATAGTTTCTCATGCTTCTGGAGGGCAGAAATATGAAACCAATGTGTACATTTATTTTCGTCCTAGATGGGGTACCGCTTCTTGAATTATAGATGGCTGTCTTCTCACTGAATTTTCACATGCTCTTTCCCCTATTGCTATCTGTGCTCTCATCCCTTCTCTTATTGAACTCCTGTGTATCAAATACTAATAATTATTTAATTTTGACTTAATTCCCTCACCTGAAGGCCCTATCCCAAAGTGCAGATATCATTCTCTAGTCAAAAGTCAGCTTCCCCTTCATAAGAATAGTTCAGCTCACTATGGGAAATAGTAACTCCTTGGGACTTCTTAGCTGTTTTGAAGCATCTTCGTTCACATTTTTTTTTTTTTTGGTACTGTAGACTCTATTTTGAGCAACACTCCCAAATACTTTCATATACTATCTCTACCACCAATACTTGCTGATGACATCAGACTTTGGCAGTTGCAAAGATTTTCACTTCCCTTCATCCACCCACTTACATTGACCTTGTTACACTGAGTTAAATTATGAGGTCAGATTTCTAAAGTTTTCATTCTCTCACCACCTCCTTTCTCTGGTGCTCACATTCAAACAATTCATGAGTCTGAGATAAGAAAACTTTATTTTATAGGCACAACTACTTTATCTTTACCTACCAATTAGGTTAATTCTATAGATAGGTTTGTTTGGAAAAGCGCTTTCAGATATACACAAAACATAAGACTATTTGCCAAATACTTTAAAAGATAGCAACAAAGCACACATGGAACATTATGTAAGCTCACTGCTAACTGGTTACTAGGGAAGTGAGTGTTGCAAGTGAGTCAAATAGCACAATTAGCAAAGTGGATACAAATATCCAGTGTGATTCTTCACATTTAAAGAATAGTTATGTTACAAAATAAAGCCTTGTATTATCTTTACTAAGTATAATCTGTGCTTTATTTTTTTGGGCTTTATTATCAGTCTACTAGAAGTTTGTGAGGAGGATGGATCTCAATTTGGTTTTTGTGACTATTTTATGATGCTTCATAATATTACTGCAAAAAATAAACCAGGAAACAATAGCAACAAAATATAGAAAAATACTTCTAAATTAACTTTCAGGGAGTTCCTCTCATCCATCTTTTCACGGCCTCTGTGGAAACCAGTGCATCTCAAAGTAAAGACAGTAACAAAACACTTAATAACTTGGTTTCATTGAAGATCTAGGCACTTACCTGAATCTCCTGAAACAGAATTCCTACAGGAGATAAGATCTACAGTTTTATAACTTTCTCTTTCATAATTTCAGAAAAACTGATCTTGTCTTTTGTGTGTGAATGTTTATGCGTATTAACCATTGCACAACATATCAAATTTAATTTTAATTTAGTTACAGTTTAATGCAAAAATTGGGATAAAATACTGTTTTTCTGACAACTTGCAGGAAGAGTCACAGCAGAGCTCAATATCCTTGGCATTGAAAAGACAGTCACCTCATTGTAGTGTATAGTCTTTATTGTTACTACATATAATGGTTTGGATAAGTGCTTCCCATGTATAAGTCTACTTGTTTTATTTATTTATTTAAGAAAAAAATACCAATCCAAATTCTCACTCTCTCCCCACCTCCCATTCCCTCCACACTACCTCCCACCACACCCCCTCTGGTCCTAAGAGAGGGTAAGGCACTTGGCTTTCTGGAAGTTTCAAGGCCCTCCCTACTACATCTAGGCTGAGTAAGGTATGCAACCAAAGAGAATAGAATCCCAAAAGCCAGTACATATAGTAGAGATAAATCCCAGTGCCATTGTCAGTGACCCTTCAGTCTGCTCCATCTTTCAAACACATTCAGAGGGACTAGTTTGGTCCTATGCTTGTTCCTTCCAGTCCATCTGGAGTTGGTGAGCCCCAATTAGCTCAGGGAAACTGTTTCAGTGGATGAACCCTTCATGGTCTTGACCTCTTTGCTCATATTCGCATTCCTTCTACTCTTCAACTGGACCTTAGGAGTTCAGTTCAGTGCTCCAATATGGGTCTCTGCCTCTATTTCCATCTATTTTTGGACGAAGGTTCTGTAGGGATATGGATTAAAGATGTAAGTTTAAATCTGACCACACTGAACTTGATAGAAGAGAAAATGGGAAGTAGCCTTCAAGGCATGGGCACAGGAGTCGACTTCCTAAATATAACCCCAGCAGCACAGACACTAAGAGCAACAATAAATAAATGGGGCCTTCTGAAACTGAGAAGCTTCTATAAAGCAAAGAACACAGTCAATAAAACAAAAAGGAAGCATACTGAATGGGAAAAGATCTTCACCAACCCCGTGTCACACAAAGGACTGATCTCAAAATATATAAAGAACTCGAGAAATTAGACATTAAAATTCTAAATAACCCAATTAAAAAATAGAGGACTGAACTAAACAGAATTCTCAACAGAAGAATTTCACAATGGCCAAAAGATACTTAAGGAAATGTTCAACTTCCTTACTCATCAGGGAAATGCAAATCAAAACCATTCTAAGATACCATCTTACACCTTTCAGAATGGCTAAGATCAAAAACACCAATGATAGCTTATGCTGGAGAGGATGTGGAGGAAAGGGAACACTCATCCATTGTTGGTGGGAATGCAAACTTGTACAACCACTTTGGAAATCAGTATGGCAGTTTCTCAGAAAATTGGGAATCAACCTACCTAAGGATCCAGCAATACCACTCTTGGGAATGTACCCAAAAGATGCTCAATCATACTATAAAAGCATTTGTTCAACTATATTCACAGCAGCATTATTTGCAATAGCCAGAACCTGGAAACCACCTAGATGTCCCTCAACTGAAGAATGGATAAAGAAAGTATGGCACATTTACACATTAGAGTACTACTCATCAGTAAAAACAATAACATCTTGAATTTTGCATGCAAATGGATGGAATTAGAAAACACTATCCTGAGTGAGGTAACCCAGACCCCCCCAAAATAAATATGGTATGTACTCACTCATAAGTGGATACTATCCATAAACAAAGGACATTGAGCCTATAGTTCATGATGCTAGAGAAGCTAAGTATTAAGGTAAACCCAAGAACAACATTTATAGACCCATCTGGAAATTGGAAACAGACAAGATCGCCTGGCAAAATTTGGAAAGCGTGGGAGCAGGGGGGCATAGAAGGAACGGGAGAAGGGGAGGGTTGAGGAGAACATGAGGGAATGGGATAGTCAAGATGGAGGAAGGACTCATGAAAAATAGATGAATCATTAGCAGGTACTGCCTAGTGGGAAATCATTGTGGCATTGGAGGCATGTACCTGGAGAGTACTGAGGGCCACCCTGCTTCTCTCCCTCTATATGCTACCTGACTGATGGAGTAGTTTGCCCTACCAGATGCTCTTAGAATCATGCAATGCCTTCGCCATATGCACAGAGCTAAGGGGTTCAATAATAGACAAGAAACTCTGATATCGTGAACCAAATGCACTTCTTCCTTTTATGTCAATCACTATACACCTTTATTCATAGAAGTAGAAAGTAGACTAATGCTGCCTTCTACAGTGTCTTATGTGGGTTTTCTATTGCTATGTTTTTGGTCATCGATCAAAAACAACTTGAGGAGGAAAGGGTTTATTTCAGTTTAGAGTTCTTAGATGACACCCTATCGCTTGGAAAGTCAGGGTAGGAAGTGAAGGCAGGAAACTGGAGGCAAAACCTGAAGTAGAGGACATGGAGAAATGCAACATACTGACTTTTGATGTTTGCTTTCTATTATATCACAAGACCACCTGCCCAGGGATGAAACCATCCACAGTGGACTGGATCATTCCACAGTAATCATCAGTCAATAAATGCAGAACAGGTTTTTCAACAGGTCAAGCTTCTGGAGGAAAGTTTCCATTTTTCAGATGAGCCTGTTTGTCAAATTCATACACACACACACACACACACACACACACACACGCATGCACACATGCATGCATGAGCACACGCCAAATAGAAGACAAAAGAAAGAAAATAGGTAGATAGATATAGATATATTATGTTAAATTGATTATATGGAATAATTTCCATAAGTCCTTTATGATGCACAAAATAAAAATCCTATTTTCTATGTTTATCTCCCAAAGCACTTCACCATAGTATCTGGGAAACAGATGATAGTATGTGAAATTTGCCTGAAATAATGTATAAACCAAAATAAGTGATGTTATATAGTGAACCAGCTGGTAATATAATATGTCTGGAACTAGAGTAGAACCTTCATGTCCAATCTTCAGTGTGGTGTCTAACATTTTATATATGTGTGTATTGACATTTTATATATATATATAAAAAATGTCAACACACATATAACAGAATAACATTATATATAATATATTATATATGTTATATATTATATACAGCATCATATATATGTATGTATAATGTTGGCTTATTAAGTAAGTCAGGACTATATTTAATATATATATGATATATATTAATATAATATATATAAAATGTCAACACACACATACAACAGAATAACATTATATATAATATATTATATATGTTATATATTATATACAACATCATATATATGTATGAATAATGTTGGCTTATTAAGTAAGTCAGGACTATATTTAATTATCTATGAGAACAACTAAGACCATTGGGAATCTTTGAACCAAAAACCCAATTATTTGAATGTTTTTGAAATGCTTTCAACTCATTTCTATCTTATGCAACTCTGGGGTAAACTCATTCATTGCACTTTTAAGTTAACAAATGATATACTAACATTGAAAAATGAGAAAATTGAGTTTCACAGAGACTACATTACTTTCCCAAGGTCTAATAATTAGTGGTTAAGGTAAATGTTGAAAGTTCTAATGTGCTCAACTGGTGATCTAATCGATCCATAACCATACAACAAATTTGACCATTGCGTGTACAGCAAAATAAGGCTATTTTATAATGACTTCCAGTCAGTCAACTGGGCAATTTGTGTGTTTCTCTGTCAACACTGAGATGATGGACTTTGTATAATGATATCTCTCAGGGGACAGGTTTAAAAATATGAGTGATAGCAAAGAACATGATAATAACAAAGTTTAAGCATAATTCTATAGGGTTAAAGGCATGATTTTTAGTGTGTATTTTGTTACTTTCTTGGCAGATCTGAATTTCACTATTCTAATGAAAGCACTATGAAGTTATCATGATCACCATTAGGGATATTTGTTTATATATCTAAAAATTAGCAATCACTATGACAATTCTGCAAAGACTCAACAATATGATATGACCTTTACTTTCATTGTGCTATGGCAAAATTCTTTGTATAACAGTAGAACACACTACTTAAGTGTGTTAGATAACTTTTCTTTTTGAATCTCTGATCATGCTTTAGAAATTCAGAAAAGAATTAGAAAAACACTTTTTTCCATTAGACAGTCTAATGACCTGTCCAGGCAGCATTCCTACAGTACCATTAGTGACTACACTCACGGGATGCACAGTTCACTGATAAAACCAAATTTCAGATTTTGCCATTTACAATTAGGCAGTTTAAAGTCTTAAAATTTTTTGTGGCCCTCATCAACCTCTCCTGACTTACCTCTGTTCCCTTCTCTTTCTGGATATGATTTCTCTCTGTTCATTGGTTATATTCTGATAATCTG
This sequence comes from Ondatra zibethicus, assembly GCA_004026605.1. Classification (NCBI taxonomy): domain Eukaryota; kingdom Metazoa; phylum Chordata; class Mammalia; order Rodentia; family Cricetidae; genus Ondatra; species Ondatra zibethicus. Next base: position 62,133 of record PVIU01006000.1, read on the forward strand.
AGAGGTGATAAAATTATCTGACTGATGATGGTCCTGAAAAATGCTATGCTATACAGAGCAAATGTTAGAACTCTACTGTGCATTGTGAATAAGAAGTCAGAAGGGAGCACCTAGAAGGTTTTTCTCCTATCATGTTTATCATCGCTTGTAGTTATGATTAAGGAGGGTTTGCTATTTGATAATTCTAGTTAAAGGCTTTCTTGTGAGTTTTAGATACCTTCCCCCTAAAACCCTAATACAATACTAGCAATTTAAATAGAAAATAAAGGCAAGCATACATAAAGCAAACAAATATGAAAAATCACAACCTCACAATACTAATGTGAGATAAAACAATAGCATTGAACATGTACTATATTGTGTAGGTAGAGTTAATGCCAGAGCTCCATTTATGCTGAATGCTTCTGAATCTGTAGAAGTATAAATAATCTTGCAGATCTGTAGAATTTATTTTAACCTTTGTATCTGCAGCTTTGTAGTAGAGTTCTCTTGAGGATTTCACTGTAATTAATACTACTGCTTGCCTTGACCTATTTTCACCTCAACTTTTCTATTTCCTAAGCTTACCTGAGAAACAGAAGCATAAAAGCCTTTCACTAAATCTCAGCTAAAACCCTACATAGTTTTCAGCAGTGAGACTTAAGAATTCTCTCATTCCAAAAACCCAATTCTAATGTTTCTCATGTAATAATTTAACCACCTCTCTTGTGGTAAAAAATACTTTAATCTATGTTAAGGTATGTTACAAATTGTCTCAGGATGGTTTTGTTGTAGTTACTCCTTTTCCCCTCTGATCACTGCAAATCAGCCTAGATCCTGCAGAGCCCTTCAGTGCTTCACAGAACACTTGCTCGATTCTGATTCTTGGTTGAATAAAACAGAGGTCTTGGGAAACTTCATTGCTGTAGATGAAGGTGGAAATATTAGAAGACATAACAAACTAACTGAACAATGATTGACAAATGAGTAAGAACTCAAGTACATCTATAAATGTTTTGTGGTAACTATGAGTGAGAAGATAACCAAGTTGTTTACCAGCTAAGCCCCTAAGATATCCAACAAGATGACAACAGGTTTAAAGATTTAAATTCCAGATATTACTAATGTTGTGCATCAAGAAGGGTTATTCAAACTATAATACCATCTTTGATGATTTGATCAATACTAGCTTAAACGAAGATAAAACTACCTTCACAAATGTCAATTCGGTGCACAAAAAGGTCAATTCACAGGCTTCTAAACAATTTCTCCTAGAAGAAAAGCATTTTACTCCGCTGCTTGGAGAGAGATCAATGTGAAGATATATACTATCTGTTTGGCTGAAGCCTCCTCCAGAAGAAAATATACCTACTAAGGGACTTAATCCAAGGTGAAATACAAAAATCACATACACAGGGAAGGATTAGTTACTTGGAGAAAAAGCATTGATCGTATGTCTCCAGTGAAAAGACACCTTTCCAGCACAATAGAGAAATGCAAATGGGCTGAAAACCAGACACTTACATGGAGTACTAAATGACAGAGTACCAGAAACAATGGAAATGATAACATGCGCATACTTAGGAAACTTATTTAAATAGTCGAAACTCATCAGGAAGCTAAAATAAATCAAGACAATGCAGTAAATGGGAATTCAAAGGGTGGAAATGGGGCCTGGTGACCCAAGTTTAATATCCAAAACCATGGTATGGTAAAAGGAGAAAACTGGTTCCCAAATGTTTCTTTCTCACTCCACATACTTAGCAAGGAACATGTTAACCCAAATTCATACACACACACACACACACACACACACACACACACACACACACACACCATGCAAACTAAACATAAATATAAAATAATTTGTTTCAAATTAAAATGCCACTAATATTTTTAAATTTATTTATTTTGCATCCTGACTACAGACCCCCACCCACTTTTCGCCTCCCAGCCCCTCCCTCACTCTGGTCCCCCATTCATTTCTTATCCATTTCTATTAAGAAAAGGTCATGGAAATCACAAAGCATCATATATCAAGCTCTGGTAACACTAAATACTTCCCCTTGTATTGAGACCGGGCAAGGCAACCTACTGATGAATAGGGTCCCAAAACCCAGGGGAAAAAAAAAGAGTCAAAGACAACCGCTGCTTTCACTTTTGGGAGTTCCACAAGAAGATCAAACTATACACCTGTTACCTATATGCAGTACAGAGGGCCTAGGTCAGTCCCATGCGGGTGTCTCAGTTGTTGGTTCAGGCTCCTTGAGCTCCTATGAGCCCATGTTAGTTGATTCTGTAGGTTTTTATGTAATGCCCCTGACCCCTCTGGCTCCTTCAATCCCTCCTCCCTCTTCTCAACAGTATTCCCTGAGATTGGCCTGTGGCTCTCTGCATCTGTTTCCATCATTTGCTGGATAAAGAATCTTCTGATGAGATGTGGACTAGACACCAATCTGTGAGTATAGTAGAATATCCTTAGGCACATTACATGCCATTTTTTTTCTAGAGTCATATTTGGTTATATCTTAGGTCTCTGAGCCACCCAGTCTCTGGGTCCTGGCACTCCAGGCAGTGTCATAGGTGAGCTCACTCTCACTGTATGTATCTGAGGCTGGAACAGTCATTGGTTAGTCATTCCCACAATCCCTGTGCCACACTTACCCCAGTATACCTCATAGGCATGGCAGATTGTTGCTTGAACATTATGTGACTGGATTGGTGTCCCAATCCCTCCACTGGAAGTTTTGCCTGGTCACAGGAAAAGGCCAGTTCAGGCTACTATCCCCTGCTAGTTGATGTCTTAGCTGGGATCATCCTTGTAGATTTTTAGGAGTTTCCCTTGCACCAGATCTCTACCTCACCATAAAGTGCCCCCCTTTCCAGTTCTCTTTCAGGGCTCTACCACTCCATCCCTCCCACACTGAATCACTTATGTTCCAGCCCCAATCTGCCCCTCCAGACCACACTAGAAATCTCTTCTATTTCCCCTTACCAAGGAGATCTAAGCAATCCCACTGAACCCCCCTTCTTATGTAGGCTCTCAGGATCTGTGGATTGCTGTAACATGAGGGCCTGCTCATTGGGGTTTCTGTCCTGCCCAGTTCCCATAGTCTTTAGATCCCAAAGAAAACCACACAGATGTCTCCATAAGATTATAAACTGGTTGGTCCATTAGATCAGGTTTCTTATTAACTCTTGTAACTTATATTAACCCATTATTCTTATCTATGTTAGCCACATGGCTCAGTACCTTTTTCAATGGGGCAGATCACATCCTGCTTCTTTGGTGGTCAGGGCAGGACTGGGGATAAATGGGCTTCCTACTTCCTGTAATTTTCCTGTTCTTATTGCCCCACTTCTACTTCCTGTGTGGCTACTGACCAATCAGCATTTATTTAAAACATAGTTGACAGATATAGAATTGTTCTCCCGTACCACGTTTCCCCACCCTTTTTTTTAAACAAAGGAAAATAGCCATAGTCCATTTTTTTTGGAATCTGGGCATAGTATTCCAGACTAGTTCCAGCTGGTTGGGGGACTGGAGAGATGGCTCAGAGGTTAAGAGCATTGATTGTTCTTCTGGAGGTCCTCTTCTGCTCCTTTGGCTAATAGCCTGTGAGATACCAGCCCAATGGGGGGCATGGTCTCTTTTGCTTTAAAAAGCAGCTGCAGCCCTCCTCTAGCTCTCTTGCTTTGGACTCCGGTGATTAGATTCCTTTCCAGGTTGTATATAGGGCTGTTGTCTAGGACGGCATTCTGTAAGTTTTTTCCCCTCAAATAACCCTTTTAATAGTAATTCCAAACTGTTGTGGGATTGTTTCTCGCATTATCTGGTGCCCCACATTGGGCGCCATTCTGTAGCATAAGGGCCTGCTTGTTGGGGTTTTTGTCCTCCCACCAGGTCCCATAGCTGTTTGGCCCCAAAGAAAATCACACAGAGAGTCTATATTAACAATAAACTGATTGGCCCATTAGCTCAGGCTTCGTATTAGCTCTTATAACTTATATAGTCCAATATTCTTACCTATGTTAGACACATGGCTTGGTATCCTTTTCAGCAGGGCAGGTCACTTCTTGCTTCTTAGGTGGTTGAGACAGGACTATGGAGGAATGGGCTTCTTCCTTCCCAGAATTCTCTTGCTCCCATTGCCCCACCTTTACTTCCTGTCTGGTTGTCCCACCTATACTTCCTGCCTGGCCAATCAGCATTTATTTAAAACATGATTGACAGAATACAGACAATTCTCCCGCTCCAGATTGCAGCATGGTTATCCTTTACATCTAATATCCACTTATGAGTATATACATACTGTTTGTCTTTCTGGGTCTGGGTTACCTCACTCAGGATGAATTTTTCTAATTCCATCCATTTGCCTGCAAATGTCATGATGCCATTGTTTTTAGCAGCTGAGAAGTACTTGATTGTGTAAATGGATCACATCTTCTTTATCCATTTTTCAGTTGAGGGATATCTAAATTGTTTCCAGATTCTGGCTATTAAGAATAAAGCTGCTATGAACGTAGTTGAGCAGGCATCCTTGTGGTATGATTGGGCATCCTTTGGGTATATGCCCAAGAATGGTATTGCTGGCCTAGCTATATACAGGCCTAGCACATTTGTGGGCCTAACTTCAATGCTCATCCCTACAATTATTACACATGCTCACTGTGTGTGTGTTTCTATATGTGTTTGTGTGTCTAATATATATTTGTGGGACATGCTTATATGTAAACATACACATATTGTTGGTGTGTGTGTGTGTGTGTGTATGTGTGTAGAATAATGGTGAATGGAGAGAGAGAAAAACAGAGAGACACAAACACACAGAGACATCCCCTTCCATGCATACAGGAAGACAAAGAACAAATCTTAGCTCATTTGGTTTATTAGACAATTTAATAATGCTTTAATGCAAATCAAGTTTGTAAAATTTCTGTGCTTTCTCACATTTTTGTTTGACCTTCAATATTCCTGAGTGTATATGTAAATATGTAGATATAGATACAAAACATATCACATATCATACAGATACAGTTGATATATGTATTATACAGATATAGATAACATATATATACTCAGATCCAACCCCTGGTTCAAATATTACCAAATTTACCACTGACTTGTGATTCTCAAGTATCTGTTTAAGTGTTACCATCCATTATTTCAAAGGCAACCTAAGAGTTCCTGAAGCTTTCCCTTCAAGTTCCTTTGCTTTGTGGTTGCATAAGAAATCACTGCAAGCTAATTCAGAAGAAAACAATGCAGGTGTGCTATTTGCTTTCACATCTGGTGTCTGACTTACCTGGAGCTTCTGTCCACACTTAGACCAAATCACACACCAATGCATACCAGGGCTCCAATAGGAACTCTCGCAAATTTATTTAGGATTTTAGCATAAATTGATTATTTTGCAACAATAAGTATGAGATTTCTTGTTTTCTTGCTGGCTGAAGGGTCCCTCTTAAATGACAGAAGACACTTTCACATTTTAGTCCACTCCTTCACAAGATGTTTATATTTTCACAGCAAATAGCAATATCTCCAACCAAGCAAGTAACAATCACAGACATCTAACCAAAGGTGCTACCCTCCCATCATATTCCAGAGGAAATTGCAAACTGGGCATGCACTTTGGAGCCCTCTTAGAGTCTTCCTTTTCCATTCCAGGAAACACTCAATTTTTGGTTTTGTTTTGTTTTGTTTTTTTCTGACAGTGACTTTCATGCTATTCTTGTTTTTCCCCTTTCCAAAAAGCATACAAGATCAGTGATGTAAGACACAAAGTGATTGAGGGCATAGTTGGCCTCTGTGTTTTGCCAATAAATACTCATTCTTTAGCTAGTTTAACTCTGTGAACGTCATTTTCCCATAATTATCCTTGTCTTTGGGTATCCAGTGCCATTCTCACTTGGATGGTGAAGAAAGTGAGATGCACATTGTGTCAATGAACTCCCTATCCCATGGAGTTCTTAAATAGAGGACTGAAGTTGGACTCTAGCCCCCAGGCTTTTAAATCCTACGTTGTTTTTTACCTCCTCACTGCTTCTACAGTTTTCTCAAGGGTATTGTTGAAATCAGCATTAACCTCCACATCCAGGATTTGTTTAATTTTGTTTTGAGAGGGCGTTGTGCTATTTAGCTTAGGCTGGTCTTCAATTTCTGAGTCTTGCTCCTACAATCACCAGACTGCTGGATTTACAGGCAAGAACCTGGCAAGCTTTAGGATGGATCTATAAGCTAGCTGATTTTCTTAATTTTCAAAACTGCTTTGTTGACAATTATTTTTATCCAACTGTGGCCTTTTGTTTGTTTATTCTTGTTCGTTTTTTGTTTTGAGACAGGGTTTCTCTGTAGCTTTGGAACCTGTCTTGGAACTTGCTCTGTAGATCAGGCTGGCCTCAAACTCACAGAGATCCACCTGCCTCTGCCTCTCGAGTGCTGGGGATGAAAGGCGCATGCTACCACCACCTGGGTCTACTACTTATGGTCTTATTGTCTTCCTGGCTACCAATTTTATCTATGTATTAATTACCCCCAGAAGTTTAGTGTTTGTTGTTGTTTGTTTGTTTTTTACTATAGAATATTTGAAACAATGCTTCAAATGATATTTTTAGAGGGTAACATTTTAAGAAATTTCTGTCCTAATTATTCCTTTGCTCTTTTTTTCATATTTTACTCATAATTCTATAGAAAAAAGAGAATAGCATCATATTTGGCATGGACAGAGCTTGTGTCTTTCACAGTTGTGTTCAGTATTTCTCATCCTGTATCACAGATGTGCATTAGATCTGAGCACTACCATCTTATCTATTTTAATTCCACTCTAGAATCTTCTCTTTGTGATAGCTTAGTCACACGCACACACACATGCACATATGCACACACACACACAGAGGGAGAGAGAGAGAGAGAGAGAGAGAGAGAGAGAGAGAGAGAGAGAGAGAATAAATAGGAGCAAATGTATTTTAGTTTATTGTGTGGGAAAATGAGATTTGAAGACCTGGTTTTGGTGCTACAGTTTGTTCTCCTGCTATAGTTGGAAAATGCAAAGCAGAATCCCCTATAAGGAATATGGCCATCATGACATTGCAAAGAAAAATTATGGCAAATTAAAAATACAACAACCACTTGAGGATACAAGAGTATTTTTAAATAAATGAAAAGCTGTAGAACATTTTAAAGTTAAAATTTGAGGACATTTGAAAATTGTCTCAACAGTTTTGTAGCTTGTTCTATTTGTGGGACTCCTAGCAATGGGAAAGGGACTGTCGCTAACAATTTGACTGGGTCTTGGGAACCTATTCCTCATGCTGGATTGCCTTATCCAGCCTAAATACAATAGGAGGTGCTTAGTCTTACCACACCTTGATGTGCCACACTTTGTTGACAGTCATGGAATACCTGCCCCTTTCTAAACAGAAATGGGGAGGGGTGGATTGAGCCAGGAGATATGTGCGGGAATGGAAAGAGAAGATGGAGGGGAAACTGCCCTTGGCATGCAAAATAAATAAATAATTTTTTTTTAAGAAAGAAAGCAAATTGCCTCAAGAAGTCACTGTAATTCTTAAGGCCTCTTTGTTGTACTCTCTTTTAATACTCTTGGTTTCACTCTAATCCCTGTCTGCTATACTTCAATTACTGTACTAGTCTCTTCTCAGTACCTATGCCATTTTATTTTATGTGTATGAGACTACATTATTAGTCAACAAGAAAATGATTGATTTCTTATCAGATGTTTAACTCCTCTAGTTTAAGCAGAATTCTATTTTACAGTAAGGAAAATTCCTCAGCCATCTCTTCAGGCTTTTGTAATTGCTACTTAAGCACTGACATACACTAATTTAATATTTGGATATTATTGACAGACATGAAAGTAAGCATATCTAGACTTTCAATGGTAACAGATTGCACCAACCAATAATCATCTTCTTTATCATTGCTGAGGGCAAATTACATATAAATTATTGTAATTAATATAGGTATTACACATTTATTTTTAAAATGTGGATTGGGGTTAATCTTAGTTCAGGAAATTTGAGTACATGATGTTCAACTCTTCATTTTAAACACTACAGAGGATATGTAAAATAAATTTCAGATAATTAATAACTATCAAATTATCAAATAATTCATAACTATCAAATAATACCAAAAACATAATCTTTCCTGAGAAGCAATTACACACAAATGCACACAAACTCTCTCTCTCCCTCTCTCTCTCTTTCTCTTTGTCACACACACATGTATGTATAGTATGTATACATATGTATGGGGGTATGCATCTATATTTACATCTATAAATCCTTTTCAAATGAATCCATGTTTATCTTTAATGTTTGTTCTTTGCTGTTCATTAATGTGGTTCCTCATTTACTGAAATGTTCCTTAACATAGGAAAATTTATACAAGACAAATAAAATATTTCAAGAAAATTATTTAAAAAAGAACAATGTACATTGTAAAATAAGATTCATCCAAGGATATATGGGATGAAAAATTTTATTCTAAATACTTTTCTTTGGGAGGGATGGAACATTCACATGATTGCTAAATTAGTTAGCATTACCTCTACTATTTAATAACAACCTGTTAAATAACAAATTTCATTTGATTATTCTTTTTGAATGAAAAAATCAGTGTAATTCACTCATTGCTTCCAAATAGACATATTTGTGACCCTCTTCTGGCCTGTAGGCATACATGGATGCTGAACACTGTGTACATAATAAATAAATAAATCTTTTTTAAAAAGTAAAAATAAAAGAAATAGGGGTTAAAATAAAGCCACATAAAGTTGGAAAATACACAGAGAATCTTGATACTGTATGCTATTATGCTCTCTTTGAATTGTTTGAATGCTGAGGAAGGAGCAACAGCTGCTAAAAGACTTTTGTTTATAAATGCTGCTGAATTAACCCAAGGAAGGTATTTTGAAAATACCTTGACGTCAAAATTGAAGTCAAAAATATGTTACTTTGGAGAAGAGATTTTGCTTTTGTTTTCACAGGAAATGAGAGGCTGTGGATTCATTCTGAGTTAAGAAAAATCAGGTTTGTTCAAGGAAGAACCAGGTGAGAAATTTCCGGCAGGAACAGATGGCCCAGATATCTGAGTTCTACATCCAGAACAGATTTAAGACTGCTGGCTGAGATGATCAAGACTCACAGGATTCTCCAGTAAGGACTTGATCATAATTCTAAATTTTCTTAAGGTCCCCATAAGATTATCAGCACCCCCAATCAGCCAGAAGTAGCCAGGAATACTACACCAACATTCCCAAAAAATGGACCATGGATATTTTCCTTTGTTTAAAAAAAAAAAAAAAAGAGGGGGAAGTGGTGCGGGAGAATTGTCCGTATCCTGTCAATCATGTTTTAAATAAATGCTGCTGATTGGCCAGGCAGGATGTATAGGTGGGACAACCAGACAGGAAGTAGCAAGGAGAATAGGAGAATTCTGGGAAGCAGGAAGCTCTCTCGAGATTCCTGTGCAGACCACCGAAGAAGCAGGATGTGACCTGCCCCACTGAGAAAGGTACTGGGCCATATGGCTAACATAGATAAGAATAATGGGCTATATAAGTTATAAGAGCTAATATGAAGCCTGAGCTAATGGGCCAATCAGTTTATAACCTAATGTAGACTCTCTGTGTGATTCTTTGGGGATAAACGGCTGTGGGCAGGACATAAACCCCAAGCCGGCCCTCATGCTACAGGTGAGTGGGTAATTAGATAGGTATATGATAGATGATAGCTATATGGACAGATAAATAAATAGATAGCGAAATATTTTTCCAATTAAATATAATGCAATTATATTCTTGTTAAAGCTGAACCCAAGCCATTCTACGAGTCCATAAGAATGTGAATTTATGAGTTTAAAGAATGAAAATAATTATCTGCTTTAAAAGCATTGCCCATACACATAGTCTACATGTTGGACTTTCTAATTAGTTAATTTGTGTTTTAATTCAGTTCCTTTCACTTAGAAAAACTTATCTACACATTTTGGGCCAAGTAGTAGGCAAACTTGTGAGTAAAAATAATATATTAGTAGAAAAAAGAAAAAGTTCAGACATTATAACCTTGATTTCTAGCTTAGCTGCCTCATTGCATGCGGCTACAGTAAATAGCAAGCAATTAACAAGAAAGCATCAAAAGCACCTTCTCCATCATCATTGCTGTAGTCTCTGATTTTCTTAATTAACCTTTTTATTACAACAACAAATTGTTTTGCTTACCTGCATCCCAATATGCAAATAATCCCTCATTTATCAGACAGGCTACTGTATTGCAGAAGGAGAACTAAGGGTAGTTCTTAGCATTGTTGTTGATGTTTGGGTCAGCATAATGTTAGCTGTCATTGTGCTGAAAAATGACTGTAAATGGACCAGCAGATCTGGAATTTAGCCCAATATTTAAATCACCTGGAGAACTTTTAAAAATATATATTGGTGCCTATGCTGCACCCCTGGAGATTCTTATTTAATTGGTTTAAGGTTTAGTTTGGCTACCAAATGTTTACAAGACCCAGAAATTGTAACAAATAATTAAAATTGGAGACCTCTGCTGAAACTAATACCTTACCACAACAAAAACAAGTAATTAACAATAGACAATGGTAGTGTTTCTTCAGTGAATGACCGCAATAGCTCTGTCTTTTTAACTATTTCTTTAGGTACTACAAAAGTCTTCTTGTTTTATTTGGAATCAACCTGCTTTTAAACTAGGTATTTGTCTTCTAGAATGTGAAATGAAATAGACCAAGGAAGTCCCCTTTTTGTTTTGATTTTCAGAGAGAGTTTAATGTCATTAATACTTGCATTGGATTTCTGGTCCCTCTGTATATACCTAAAAAATACTGGGATTATGCTGTGCACTTCCTTCTATACTCAGTTTCTGTATCCTTTTAGGACTTGAAGTAAAAGACCAACTCAGATAAAGGACTTCAGGCTTATCTGTAAATTCTTCAGAGTAATTCATTGCTTGTCAATTTAATGAGATTATTGTACAAAATGTAAGAAAATGATACATTTAAGAAAACTACTTTTTGTAGTTTAGCATTTAACATTTTGTTTATTATTTATTCTTAAGAAAACCATCTTTTCCGTTTTACATACTGATCCCAGTTCCCACTTCCCTCTCTCCTTCTGTTCCCTCCACGTTCACCCATCCTTCCCCTCATCCACTCCTCAGAGAGGGTAAGGCTTCCCATTGATAGTCAACAAAGTCTACACATTGCTCTGAGGCAAGACCAAGGCCCTCCCCCAGTATATCTAGACTGAGCAAGGTATCCCTCCAAATAAAATGGGTTCTAAAATGTCAATGCAAGCAGTAGGGCTAAATCCTGGTCTAACTGCCAGTGACCCCACAGTATTGCAGTTTCTCAGAAAATTGGGAATCAACCTACCTCAAGACCCAGCAATACAACTTTTGGGCATATACCCAAAGGATGTTCATTCATACTACAAGGACATGTGCTCAACTATGTTCATAGCAGCATTGTTCATAATAGCCAGAACCTGGAAACAACCTAGATGTCCCTCAACTGAAGAATGGATAAAAAAAAAAATGACATCTTGAAATTTGCATGCAAATGGATGGAACTAGAAAACTATCTTGCTTATCTGAAAGAATTTGACTTTCTAAAAGAAATGTCAAATGGGCATACATCTTTGTTTTGTAAACATATATCATGGGTAAAAATAATTTTGGTGTAACATTTATTTTGAGTTGTTACTTTTAAATTAAAATTTTCATTCAAGAATTTGATGAATATTTGTCAAAAACAATTCACAAAACCTGAAAGATTTCTAACAGCTCTTTTAGCATCACTCACATTTGAGCCTCAATTATTTGTTTTGTTTTCTAAAATTTTATGGAAAAGTTTTGTCATCTTTAAGTGACAAACTAAATATTACCAACATTTCACAGTATAAGTGATCAACTTGAGAGTTTTGTTTTGCTTTGTTTAGGTTTCTTTATATGAACACAGTTGTGTAACAAAGAGTGACATATGAATTTATGGTTGGTAATGTTTTGCTGTAGGAATTCCTACTGCCAGAAGCCTTTAAGTTACCCGCCCACTTGGGCGTGGCCTCTTATACTCTTCATGCATATGTAAAGCATGTGTCCAGCCTCATTTCCAGCTGTGGAATTAAGTTGCTGTTCTCTGTTCTAGCAGAGGATTGTGATTTGTGAGTCTATCCCTAAATAACCCTCTATTATTTTCAATTCTGAGCTAGTTTGGAATTTCTTTTAAGCATCCTTCTTCAATGTTTTGTGCCTCTCAAAATTCAATTTCTGATTTTCTTAAAATGATTTTAAAGGATGAAAGAAAAGTCTATCTCATGCTCTCAACACCTAAAATTTAAGAAAAATATTAAATGTCTTCCATCTCAAATGCCTTAACTATTCTAAAAAGGTAATAAAAGATTCCTAGTGAGAATTATTGAGTTAGTATTGAACACTATCTTGTGACTTATTCCTGATACTAGTTTTTCAAAATGTTCTGTATTTGTCTCTAGATCAGGAGAGAAAGAAGATTAGTGTGGTAATGAAGAGATAGTTTAAAATGTGTTAGTTTCAGAGGACTGAATACTGTAAATCACCTATCATTTGCACAATATTTTTATCGTAGGAAGCATTAAAGTCCAAAACCACCCTCTCTCCCATTTAGTAAATTTGAAAGATCACCTTCATTTTACTCATAAGAAGACCAGAGCTCCAACAATATATTCAACTCCAACTGAACATACAATTTTTCAGAGTAAAAATGCTGTCAAAGGTGGCAAATTCCAGGGTCAAGCTCCTCCCATCAATCAACCTTACTGAATTTTGGAAAGGTCTCCTCACTCTGACCTCTCCCAGATTGTGACTTGTTTTAATGTTGGTGATTTAAGAAACAAGTACTGTTTTAAAAAACTATGATTTATTATTGATATAAGAAAGAAAACATATAGCTGAATCTACATAATAGCTTTACCTTAAAAAGTTGCAAAATTTATCAAGACTTATAATTTAAATATTCATTATTAAAGATGTTTGAGATAACATGGGATTCACCCTAACTTTGGTAATATAGAAAGAAACACACAAACACAATTGCATGCTCTTGAAGTAAGATCAGGTTTGCTAGTAACACAGAAGAAATAGAAAAGAGTTGTGGGAAGGAGAAGTTTGGTTACTGATGGGAGACCCTCTTGAGATTTTGAGTACTTCTTAAAGACAGCTGGCAGTGTTTAAGATCACAGCTCCTCCAAAACTTTAGACTTGAGTGGTCCTGATGCGCTTCAGTGATTGCCCATGTAGCACAAGCAGGAAAGGAAAGCTTTTAAAAAGTACCACTAATTTCTGACCTAGAAATTAGTCTAAAGCCTCTCAAACATATGTGTAAATGAGTCATCTAAGGACCTTATGGAAACAAGGTGTTAATTTCTACATCTAAGCACAAAGCTTGTGTTCCTCAAAACGTTGAGTGATGCTGATCCTGCTGAGGAAGCCAATCTATCTATAGGACCAAACCCAGGCTTGGCTGGCAAACCCAGTGACGATAATGGAATTATAACCCAGAGTTTCTTTTCTACATTCAGGGCTAATCTCCCAGATGTCTCCAGGATATTGCAATGATGTCTGAGTGATAGCTAGTAATCTTCAAGTGGGCAATAAAAATCAATATAGGAAAAGTGAAATTGTAACCTCAAGTTAAGAGAGAAATTGGAGGGGGGGAGTAATAAGAGCATTAAGCAGAATAGAAGGCTACCAGGTAACATATGGGCAATAAGAATAAATATTGATTTTTGGAATTTCAAAACTTTTAGATTGCTTGGGGAAATATGTGACAACTCAAAACATAAAAAATATCAAGCTTGGAGGTGCAGTCCTGTCAGCTCTGTGCTTGGAATGCTAGAGAGTGGATTCTGCACTCAAGATCATTCTGGGATGGATAGTGGCTTTGAGGCCTGCCTGGAATATATAAGATCATCTGAAATGAGTTAACACAACAAAGAATAAAGGAAAAATTTTAATTCAAAGATTTATTGATTAGTATTACAACTGACCCTGGAAATATGGCTCAGTGGTAGAGTCCTAGATCTCTGGGCTATCCAGTTTCCAGATGCTGGACATCGAGGCATTGTAGAACATGGGCTCCCTCTTGTAGAATGGCCTCAAGATAAACCAAACATTGGTTGACTGCTCCCACAAGTTCTCTGTCAACATTGCCCCAACGTATCTTGCACACAGTACAGATTATAGGTCAAAGTTTTTGTGACTGGGTTGATGACCAGGTATCTCTTTCCATACATAGCTGCAGAGTACCTTCTCATGCCAAAGAAACTAGAATGTAGGGGTAAAGATTCGGGCAGCTACCAACTCTTATCTCTGCATGTTCAGTGGAAGTTTTTTCTCTTATTCTATAGCTTGGTTATTCACTCTCTTGAACATTGGCTTTTCTGGACAAAAGCTTTTATCTATTTATCTATTTTTATGTGTATTGGAGTTTTGCCTGCATTCATGTCTGTTTAGCACTTGCATGCAGTGGCCAAGGAGGCCAGAAGAAGGCATCAGATCCCCTGGAAATGAGATTACAGACACTTGTAAACTACCATTTGAGTGCTGGGAATCAAACCTGAGTTCTCTGGTAAAATGCTCTTGTCCACTGAACAATCTCTCTAGCCCAAGTTTAGCTTTTTTCTCAATATTGAGTCATATCTTCTATAAATTGAGATGATTTCAATTCGTGCTTTTTTTTTACTGATGTGTTCTTTTTATTTATCTTCTCTAAATGTTGTGTACTAATTTTAATAATTTTACTAATTCTGAAAATGGACACACCTGTGTTCTTCCTAATTTTAGAGGAAATGACTAATTGACATTTGTGTTGACTATGGATCTGTAATATGTATGTATGTATATATATACATATATATATATCTCCTATATATAAGATTTTTCTGTATCCAACTGAAAATTTAATTTAAATTAAAGAGTTCAATTTTATGCAACTTGTTCTGAATCTTTTGAGAATTATTTTTATCCCTGATTCTAACTTTTGTTCACTTTGTTATTATTGACTTGCACATGTTGAATTATCATGTGCAACATGCTAGTACATCATCATTTCTGTTGTAAAGGTTTAGTTTTTAGTACTTTCTTAAGGATGTATGCATCTTTTGCCATCATGTATCTGTAGTTTTGACTATTTTGTTTCTCTAAAATTTTGGTAGCAGAGTACTATTACCTATTTAGACCTGTGTTTAGAATGGTGAATAATTGCCCTGAGAAAACTCCTGAAGCCCCCTTTCATCTTTCTTTGAGAAGATATATATATATATATATATATATATATATATGTTTGTTCATTTGTTTATTTATTTATTTTATGTGTCAACCACAGTTTCCCCTCCCATTCTCTCCAACAACCTTCCTTCTACCATCCCCCTTCCACTCCCTCTCCATCTCCATCAGAAAGGGTAAGACCTCCCATGGGAATCAACAAAGCATGGCATATCAAATTTCCCCCTCCCCTTGTTTAAAGACTGAACAAGGCATCCCAGCCAAGGGAATAAATTACAAAGAGCCAGTTCATGTGTCAAGGACCTGTCCTAGTCCCACTACTAGGGGCTCCACAAAAGACCAATCTACACAACAGTCACCCACATGCAGAGTACCTAGGTTGGTCCCATGCTGGCTCCTCAGCCTTTGGTTCAGAGTTTCTGAGCTCCCAAAAACTCAGGTCAGGTGTCTCTGTGGATTTCCCTGTCATGATCTTGATCCCACCCTTGCTTATATAATCCCTCCTCCCTCTGTTTAATTGAACTCCTGCAGGTCGGCCAAGTGCTTGCCTGAGGAACTTTGTATCTGCTTCCATCAGGTAGTGGATGAAGGCTCTATGACAATTAGGGTAGTCACCAATCTGATGACAGGAAAAGGCCAGTTCAGGCACCATCTCCACTATTGCTGAGTCTTAGAAGGGGCCATCTTTGTGGATTTGTTGGAGTTTTTCAGGCACCAGGCTTTTCCCTAACCTCATAATGCCCCCCCTCTATTACGATATGTTTTCATCACTCTTGCCCTCCATCCTGCCCCCAACTCAACCATCCCTCATGTTCCCATCCTTGTATCTCTTCCCTTCTACTCCCATCCCCCATCCCCAGTTTACCCAGGACATCTCATCTATTTCCTCTTCCCAGGGAGATCCACATATCTCTCTTAGGGTCCACCTCTCTTTGCCTGTCTTTATGTCTCTTAGTTCCTGTCTGTCTGTCCATTTTTCTCTTTCTGTCTCTGTTTCTCTGTGGCTCTCTCCTTTCTTCCATTCTCCTGTCATCCCTTTTTCTCCTAAACATTTCAGTTTTATGTGTGATGTTTTGTTTTACTAAGATATCTGTTACTATTTTAGACTGTCCTTCTACATCACAGAATTCACAATATAAATACTTTGAATTTTGTTAAACGATTTGCAAATCTTCATTTCTTTAGGGTAGGTCACTAAGACACATTCATGTGTCTTTTATATTGTCATGTTTTGTTGAAATTTCATATCTTTGCTGTCCTGAGCTGAGTTCACAGATGAAGTCTTTACTGACTTTACCACTTCAATTCATTTATTCTCAGATTTTAATTTCCTTCATCCACAATATGTTATAAGGAATTATTTCTTTATTTAGATTCACAAAAAATCATTCTCAATCATAGATGTTTGTCAGCTGAAACACTATTGGGAAAGAATGCTGTAAAACTTCTATTACACCATCCAGCTGAGTTCATTCAGAATCAAATCAGTCAGTGGCTGATTATAACAGCATTCCTAGAAATTACACTTCACATGCTTCCTGTAACATCCTCATTATCCTAAATCTACTTTAAAATAGACTAATAGGAATTTACTTTCCTATCAGTGTCTTACAGTGGTGTGCTTGTGTGTGCATGTGTGCATGCATGCTTGCATGTGTGTGTGTGTGTGTGTGTCTTTGTTAAATGGGGCTGTGCTTATCATGGTAATGGTATGATCATATTTACTGTTTTCCTGTTCTTCCAATCATATGATTAGTTTATGTATCTGAAATTATTCTTATCCATTTAGCCAAAATTGACTTACATTCCCAATATAAGAGACAATGAGGTTCCTAGATATTGTAGAAGCCAACAGAACAGCATAAACTGTATTGGTATTTATGCCTTTGTTAAAGAAGAAGTTCTATATATGACTCTAGAAAGCTGATTCTCCTTAAATCTTTCTGTTCAACCCTTCTTGATTTAAACCCCTTTTCTTTTCTGCTTTTCTTTGCCAAGATATAATCATGGAGAGAATGTGTTTATTTACTGTTTTAAATGAAATGACCTTCAATGTATCTGAGGATCTCTCTACATGGTTTGTTTAAGCTATTTATCAGTCTTAATAAAAACATTGGATAAATCACTATTAGAGGAGTTGAAACTTTTTTACCTTACTTTTACAAACATACAAAAGCAAAAACAGGTTTATTTTCCAGAATTATAAGTCAATGGCTAGGCAGTTTCATTGTTCAGTTTGGCAGCTTGAACATCTGGCTTTAGTGCATTTCAATATATCTGCTGAAATAAATTAGTCAAACATACTAGGATCACTATTTCATCTAGTTACCACGAATGTTATCTTGCTCCCATTAAAATAATGCATTGCTGTGTCTGCAGGAATGTACAGAGGGACAGATGCAGAGAGCGTTTATAACATCACAGAGGCAATAGACTTACTTGAGTTGGTGCTTTCCCAATTTTTACTTACATTGCACACATGAAAATAAGTATATTCTCAATAATATCCAACAATAAGGGCTTTATTATTTTTATTTAGAAAGAGCGGAGAATTATTTGTTTGCATGATATAAAGTAAACAACAAAAGCAATTTCAGTGAAAACATTACAAAACTCTGCCCTAATATATGTTTTAGTAGCCAGAGTCAATAGCATATTATGATCATCTCTGCCATTCAGAACCATATTATCACTGAGTCAGTGAGAGTGGTGATGAACAGTCCAACATTCTGCTTAGCTTCTTCATATTGCCTGAATCTAATTTCAGAAATGTCTTCACTTAATAGATTAGAAAAGTAAAAATCTACATTTACTCTTTTACTCATTCATTCTCCAAATACTTATTTACTGTTTAATATTTGCCAATAGCTGCTTCAGGGCCGTAGTGGTAGGAACAACATATTCATCTGCTTTTATATGGAGCTTTTGTTCCAAGGAGTGAATGAAAATACTTTGGTCAACAGTTATAAAGGAACATTTCATTTATAATTTTAGATAAACATTAGTGTTTTTGAAAACACAGATACAATGATAATGCTACAGAAGGATACAGCAGGAAACGAAAAAGTACAGAAGACCTTGTTAAAGGTGGGCTATATATGTTCAGTGCTAAAACTAAAAGAAACAGTACTTTCTTGTTTATTTATTTCTTTATTTTGTTGTTGTTTTAACAAAAGACACAAGCACGCAGAGCATTATAAATGTTTTCAACAAATTAAAGAATTCCTTATATTTTCTTTGGAATATACCTTTTCAGCTAAAGTATACATTAGTTTTAGAGACGTTTGTATTTGCACAGCTAAGCCTACAAGAACTGTCTTAATGGTTAAATGATATTTTATATTCTGAGAATATTATTAAATATTCCTTGGTCAGCAATCCAGTTGCTTCCATAGATGACTCTTCAATGTGATATGGGTATTAATATTTCTAAAAACATATCTTCACCTTCTTCTGAAAACATTTCTAAAAGGGCACTAGTGGGAATGAGATTCAATACATGTGAAATTTTTCCTTGGGTATATACTTTCAGATTGTATCATTATGTACTTCAGCTTTTATTTTATAATAGTATCTTTTATTTATATTTTTAAATTTTCATACATGTATGAAATGCATCCTGGTCATATCTACCCTCCTACCCTCATTCTTTACTTCTAACCTCCCCAGATCTCAACCCAACATGTTTCCTTCCCTACTTCATGCACTCTTGTAACCCATGTTCTAATAGGTCTTAATAATAAAGGCCCAGAGTCAGATATAAGGAAAAATGCTGAGAGAACAGAGAGATGAAAAATCAAAACCACAACCACCTTACCTACTCAACTTCTCAGCTGAGAAGAGTCTGAGCTCCTTTGTTGTGTACCAATGTGAGACTGACTAAATCCATGTAAAACCTAAGAAAGCTTGGAAAGGAATTCTAGACCAAAAAAAAAAAAAGTTACCCTTATTTCTGTTTCTGTTTCCTGCTGGCTGCATGCCGCAGCTCCCTTAAGATATATCTTCCTGATTCAGCAGTAGCAGAAAAAACAAAAACAAAAAAAATGCATGTTATGGAAACGGTGGCTTCCTGTACCATGCTGCAAGCACAACTCTGGCTCTTTCAGGAGACTGAGCATTTAAACGGGGTTTGTAAGCAACATGTTACAAACTGCTTAATGGTGTGCCATAGACCTGCTACATACATATATAGACCTGCGCAATGCAGGTCTTGCAGAGGCAGTGAACATGCCTCCAGCACGTTGCACTGGGCGGAGCCAAAAGGCAAAGCCACAGCTTAGCATGTTAAGAAGTGCTCCTGGACTGAAAAGGATTTCAAAAGGAGGGTAGATATGACCAGGATGCATTTCATACATGTATGAAAATTTAAAAAAAATAAATAAAAGATACACAATAGGACAAATTCAGACATAAAAGCTCTCTAGTGTGTTTAAAAGATGTACACAGTCTTGGGAGAGAGAAGGAAAAGAGTTAAGAGACAATAAATGTAATATAAAAGAGTACAGGCAGTCATAGATTAAAGGAGTAAAGATAATACAATGATTTTTAAACTTGTAGAAAAATAATAGTGTAAGAAAAATAAGCCAGGTAAAGATGAAATATATACAGAGAGTCTGTATTATGTATATTATTATATTTTCTTTAATTTTTTTGACTGTGAAGGAGCTAAGTACAGAGAGGCATTTCATTGTATGGGCTGCTAAGATAAACCAAAATATATGTTTTAAAGATATCTTGATTTCAGAATTTGATTCTAAGGATTTATTGCTTTGGTCTTCTTTTGTTTCCACAGAAGCTGAGAACCTAGGGATTCCTTCCAGATTAATGTGGTTTGATTGACCAGGACCTCTTGAAAGGATGCCATGAACACTCCAAAAAATTACTTTGCCAAACAAAAAGCAGGAAAAAGTTTGAAGAGAACTATGGCCAAATTACCTAAACTATTGTTTATAAATGTTTATTAAATTTAAAGAGGGATATTCTATAAAGATTTGCATTTGTATGGAACTTGGATTATTGATACAAATTTAAAGCCAATTTTGTTATACATATATTTCTGCTCTTGATTGAGGTATTGTGTTTGTGAAGCTCATTTGAAAATGTAATATATAATTAAGAAATATAGGTTAATATATAGTCATCTGTAATAGTCAAGCTTGTAGTCATGTTAGTTAATTTTTCTAGATAAATAGAGATATATTTCAGTTATATGGGCATTCTTCAAATCTTTCAGAGACCCTCAGATATGGCATTTAAAATGTTTTAATAACTAAGGAGTTTTCATGGCAATGACTCACATCTGCTCCTGGCAGCACCAATTACTTGAAAAGGAAGATGGGCATTAAAGAGGCTCCTCATGGAGTTTGTTAGCCATTTGAGCAAGAAACTGCTCTTGCCTAGACTGCTTGATGTTATGCTGTATGAACTGGACATGCAGGACCCACAGAAAAATGACTGCAGCAGCTGCCTAAAGAAGGCAAAACAGTCCTTAAGGTTCCTGCTTCATTAAAGAGTCTGCAAGACTTTCTGCAGCACACAGAAAAAAGTGACTGACAAACTGCCAATATAGGTAGAACTGGCTTTGAAAACTGTCTGCCAGATACTATGAGCCTGTAGGCTGAAGATGGGTGCCTGCAATGTTACAGAGGACCTTTGGGTGACTGTCCAGGTAGCAAGATATCTCTGTCAATTCTAGAGTTTTGGAAGTTGTTTTGCAGTGTTTACTTAGGTAGTATTATATCCTTCTGGAGTCTTTGATGGAGTTGAAGAATAGAAAGTTATAATTACAGTTATAATTACAGTTTTCCTTAGTTATGATAAAAGACAAAGTAGATGTAAATATTGTTACTGTAATTCTTGTTTGATACCCGTTTTGTTATATGTAATTTTACTATGCTTAAGTTGAAACCTTCCTTTTTATTTAAATAGCAAAGGGGGAATGGTGTGGGAAGCCCTTCTTTATATGTGTTGCTTTTATTGATTAATAAATAATCTGCTTTGGGCCAAGATTAACAGAATATACCAACCTGGAAAGGATATACATAGAAAGAGGTAGGTGGAGTCAGAGATGTCATGGAATCAGAAACTTGCCAGTAAGTTACAGCCATGTGGCAATGCACAGATTAATAGAAATGCATTAATTTAAGATAAAAGAGCAAGCCAGAAATACACTTAAACTATTGGCCAAACAGTATTGCAAATAATACAGTTTCTGTGTGATTATTTGAGTCAGAGCAGTTGGGAAACAAATGAGCAGCCTCCCTCATCACTCCTGTCTCCTCTTGCCTTTTGGCTTTTCTCCATTCTGTCGTATCACTTCCTGTCTATACAGAACACCAGACCCCTATGATTAACTAAAGGATAGTTCTGCCCTCTGATTTTAAGGCAAGTTTTATTTGTACAAACAAGATATCACCACACCCTCTGTCTTAATTTTTATTGCTGTCACTGTGATTATTATTTTTAGACCAACTGAGTCATATTTTTGCTGTCCCTATGCACATGAATGTAGGTCAACCACTGTGGCATGGACAACATACCAGCAGCCACTCCTCCAAGGAAAAGTGAGTCTCTCTCCCCTAAAGTCATAGCTATGAGCATAGCTGCCTTGCCACAACTTTCATTTCTAACAATCATTGGTAAGAGTCCCAATTCTTCCCCAGTCTTTCAGTGGCTATTATCAATCATACAAATGCATGTGTTTGTCAATTGAAAAGTAACACATAGTAAATCATGGTTGTTTTATTAGCATTTTCGTTGCAATTGTGCTTAACATTTTTTTCGCTGATACTTATGCTTTTCCTACACCCTTTCTTCTATAAATAACCAATACATATTTGTCCTTTGTTCATTTGACAATGTTTTTATTGGAAAAATTAAAACTCTGCACAGCTTTACACAGGCATGTTATAAAGAAATATTCATCTTACATAAACAGCAAAAAACTGAACACTTTTTATTGATTTTGTTGCTCATAAATATATTCAAGACCTTCATCTTTTTACCTTTGTGAAAATTATGGATTTTAAAATGTATTTCAAGTAATTTTTGCAGAAATGTATCTGTAGTATAATTTTATTCCTGTCCTTTATTATGAATGTGTCAATTTGGTTTCCCATTGGAATACTAGCATTGTGTAATATGAAAAAATCTTTAAAAGCATTTTGCTCTCACTTCAGCAAACATTTCTACATTATTTTGAAGATTTGACTTTATTTGTTCTGTATCCTTTCCTTATCCCCAAAGTTTTGTTTGGTTTTCCCTCTCTTTCTGGGTATATTTTCTGGTGCTTTTATTGTTGAGAAGTAGAAATCTCTTCATTATAGGTGGGTACCATTTATGGTAGGCTTTAATTTATTCTGCTCTATGGTTAATGTGCTAGCTACTTTCTTATGTCAACTTGACACAAGATAGAGTTATTTGGTAACAGGAAAACTCAACTGAAAAAAATTCTCCCACCAAATTGTTCTGTAGGCTGTGGCACATTTTCTCTATTGAAGATTATTATGGGAGGGCCCAGCTCACTGTGAGGGGTGTCTCCCTTGTGATGGGGAAACTGTGTTAATCAATCACATCTAGTTAAGGCATGGCTACCTGCAGTGGAGGAGGAAAACCTGGGAGAATTCAGGTGCGCGCCCTCTCTGCGCAATGCCTGCCAGACATATAGGAAGTCGAACCTCCCACTCTTGTAGTGTGAGTTTTCCCCTTATAACCATTAAAATATAGTTGTTATTCTTGAGCTAGCCTAGTTATTCATTGTACCAACCTAATTTGCTACACCCTTGGGCTGGTGATCCTGAGTACTCTAAGAAAGCAGATTGAGCAAATACATGAGGAGTAAAGAAATAAGCAGCAATCTCCATGGCCTCTGCCTCTGTTCATACCTCCATGTTCCTGACTTGAGTTTCTCCCATGACTTTCCAGGCTGATTGGCCAACAACTTGTAAGATAAAATAAACAGTTTCCTCCCCAGGTTGCTTTTGGCCATAATGGTCCACAGCCCTATAGCCCACCCATAGACAATCATCATGTAATTTCATTCAGTGTGCATAACCATGAGCTTCCTGGGAAATCACTCTTTTTTATTATTATTATTTAATTGAAATTTTACATTTCAATCCCATTTCCTCTCCTCTTGCCTCTCCCTCTTCCTCCCCCATCCCCCCATCCATTCCTCAGAGAGGGTAAGGCTTCCAGGAGGGGTCAACAAAGTCTACAACACTGCTGTGAGGCAGGAACAAGAGGATCTAGATGGGAGTATCATTTTTATGCATTTGATAATTTCATGCCCCTCTTCAGGGCCCCTTCTTTATACATCTATCAGTTATGGGATGATACACACAGTGTTACTTATGAACTTACTTCACATGGGATATTGCTTAGACTTATGGTAACTAATTCTTTGTTTTGTTTTATTATTTTGCTGAGCAGTTTGGGTATGTTGATGCTATTAAGTCTTACATTTTTCATATTGCCATTTGTACTTGTTTTGAAATTTGTTTTTATTTTTAGTCATCTAATAGAGTTTTCTGGTATTAATTATGGACTTTATAGTGTCTCATGTTTTCATTGTTAAATTCATTTACTTTAAATGTATCAATTCTTTTGCTTATGTCCACTTGTTCTTACCAGTTGTTCCCATAACTACTCTGTTCTATTTCTTTCTTGTGTACTTTGATTTGTTTTGTTACAAAATTACAGAAACTTTAATTTTGTTGATTTTTGAAGAAAGGTTGAATATTACAGTGATAGCTTTTGACCTTGATTTGAAAAATCCCCATGTAATTTGAGTGTCAGTACATGCCCTTCATGTTCACCTTATTCCCCAGTCTCACCCAGCTCGGTGACAAACAATATTGCTCAACATACCTAGTCCAGGCACAGACACAGAGAAGAAGCCTAATGGAGAGAGAGCCTATAGAGTCAGAGACAAATAATTCCTAGCTATACATCTGAGGGAGTATTAATACCAGTGACATAAAAAACTACACTAAAAAATCAAGCACAAGACATCTGAAAGCCCAGCCAATGAATGTGTTAGTAAAGGTAACTGTTTCTTGGCTAAAATATAAAATAGAAATGGTCAATAAGCATAAGAAATCAATCACTCTCAACATCACTAGCCATCAAAGAAGTGCAAATTAATGCTAAATTGAGATTGTATCTCAGCCAAGTCAGAATAAGAGTGTTTAGAAAAATGCTGAGGAGGATGAAGACAAAGGGAACCCTTAAACACTACTGGCAGGAATTTGAAATAGTCCAGCCACTTCAAAATTATTATAAATGATCTTCAGAAAACTAAAATTAGAGACATCCATGGATCAAACACTGCCACTCACAACTGATTTAAATAGGCATAATGTAGAAATATTACAAATCAGTATTGACTACTTCACCTTTCTTAATTTGAGTGTCTGCCCTAAGAGGAATAGATTTTTTTTTTAAAATATGGTTTAAAGTTACTGTTTTTTTCAGCCATAAACACGAAAAAGTTATATCTTTTACAGGGAAATAAATATAAGTGGAGATAATCATATTAAGCAAATCAAGCTACTCTAGGAAAGATTAAATGACAAGTTTTCAATCATCAGTGGGTCCTAGATTTTAAACAGATATACAAAAATGTGTATGTTATATACAGATGACATGAAAGTACAATCAAAACTTGTTAATGGAGGAAAGAAAAGTAGTATGAGGGACAAATGCTTGTAAATGGAACATGGCAGAGTATGAGGAGATTATGCACAAAGTATATGTATGCTTGCATTGAAATAATGTTATATTACCAGTTTTGACAAATTCAATTTTATATAGACTTTTAAGCATCAAATGTAATTAATCTACTGGATAAATGAATTTACTGAATCTGCACCTTGAGTTCCTGTGATCTACCCACCCATTCATTTCAAATGTGATATCCTTTGTTTATTTTCCTCCAATATCTAATCTAGTTTGACTTTTATTGCTCAAGGACTTCTTAATATTTCTGATCCTTTGTGGTCATTATTTCGGGGATGTAGGAATTTAGCCATAAACATTAACTTTTATACTGATCTCCATTCATGAGCATTTTATTGAATAGAGAATAAGTGGAGGATTGTAAATATAACATAAGTGAATATCACAATAAGAACTCACCAAATGCAGATAAGTGTGTCAACAATGTTTAGACTAAAGGGAAAGCCTTGCCTATATGTAAAGCATCTCCTCTGTGCCTTTCTGTATTGATTATCTTCATATTTAAATTAACATAGCAGGTTAGTTCTGTTTTTATTTCTTATTTATTTAAATTTATTATATTTTTTAAATAATCTTTTTTTCATTTTATACACTAATCCCAGTTCCCACTCCCCCCTCCTCCTGCTATCCTACCTTTCCCTCACCCCATCCCCATCCACTCCTCAGAGAGGATAAGGCCTCCCATGTGGAGTCAACAAAGTCTAGCACATCACTTTGAGGAAGGACCAAGGCCTTCCTGCTATATCTAGGCTGAACAAGGTATCGATCCCAGAGAATTGGCATCAAAGAAGCAGATGAAAGAGTAGGTATAAATCCTGACCCCACTGCCAGTGGCCCCACAAATTTCACCAGCCATACAACTGTCACCCACATTCAGAGAACCTAGTTTGGTCCTATGAAGGTTCCCCGCTGTCAGTCCTGAGTCAGTGAGTTTCCACTACTTCAGGTCAATATAGAATATGAGGTTTATTGATAGTGCTCACTGTTCAATAATTGCTTTTATAAGTTACATATTTGAAAATATGTATGTACTTTCTACTATTAAAATATTTATTTATATATTCCATTGTTAGCAGCTTTCTGAATTATGTATGTCTTGGACTAATACAAACACGACTATCTTTGTATCATATGCATTCTGATAAGACCATGCATTCATGTCATGGGTATACATTTGAAAATAAAGTTTCTTCTGTTTGAAAAAATATGTGTAATTTTAATAAGTGCTAGAATAGTATTCTAAAATATTTGTATCAAACACACACACTATCACTATGAGTGGCAAAAGTCTATATCCATGCTATTACTTAGTTCTTTATTATTTATTTATTCATCTTTGAAATAGATAGTAGAATTGAATGATTTTATCTCTTCAATATTTTTATTGTTTTTTGTTGAGCTCTATTTTTTTTCTGTGCTCCACTCCCTGCCTCTCCCCTCCCCTTCAACCCTCTCCCAAGGTCCCCATGCTCCCAATTTACTCATGAGATCTTATCTTTTTCTACTACCCATGTATATTATTAGATCAATGTATGTCTCTCTTAGGGTCCTCATTGTTGTCTAGGTTCTCTGAGATTGTGATTTTTGGGCTTTTTTTTTGCTTTGCTTTATGTTTAACAATCACTTATGAGTGAGAACATGTGATAATTGTCTTTCTGCATGTGGATTACCTCAATCAAAATGATGTTTTTAGCTCTATCCATTTGCCTGCAAAATTCAAGATGTCATTATTTTTTTTCTGCTGAGTAGTACTCCATTGTGTAAATGTACCACATTTTCCTTATCCATTCTTCGGTCAAAGAGCATTTAGGTTATATCCAGGTTCTGGCTATGACAAACAGTGCTGCAATGAACATAGTTGAGCACATGTTCTTGTGGCACGATTGAGAGTCCTTTGGATATATAGCCAAAAGTGATATTACTGGGTCTTGAGGAAGGTTGTTTCCTAATTTTCTGAGAAATCACCACACTGACATCCAAAGGGGCTGTACCAGCTTTCATTCCCACCAGCAATGCAGGAGTGTTCCCTTTACTGCACAACCTCTCCAGCATAAGTTGTCATCAGTGTTTTTTATCTTGTGCATTCTTTCAGGTGTAAGAGTTGTTTTGATTTGCATTTCATGGAACTAAAAATGTTGAACATTCCCTTAAGTGTCTTTCAGCCATTTTAGATATTTGAGAGTTCTCTGTTTAGGTCTGTACTCCATTATTTTAATTGGACTATTTGTTCTTTTGATGACAATTTCTTGAGTTCTTTGTATATTTTGGAGATCAGACCTCTGTCTGATGTGGGGTTAGTGAATATCTTTTCCCATTCTGTAGGCTGTTGTTTTGTCTTGTTTACAGTGGCCTTTGCTTTACAGAAGCTTTTCAGTTTCAGGAGGTCCCATTTATTAATTGTTTCTCTCAGTGTCTATGCTACTAGAATAATATTTAGGAAGTGGTCTCCTGTACCAATGTGTTCAAGTGTATGTCCCACTTTCTCTTCTATAACGTTCAGTGTGGCTACCTTTATGTTGAGGTCTTTGATCCATTTGGATTTGAGTTTTGTGCAAGGTGATAGATATGGCTCTATTTTCATTTTTCTACATGTTGATATCCAATTATGCCAGTACCACTTGTTAAATATGCCTTCTTTTTTCCATTTGATATTTTTTGCTTCTTTGTCAAAAATCAGGTGTTTAAAGGTATGTGGATTAATATCCAAGTTTTTGATTCAGATCCATTGGTGCTCCTGTCTGTTTTTATGCCAATACCAGGCTGTTTTCAATACTCTAGCTCTGTAGTAGAGTTTGAATTCATGGATTGTGATGCCTCCAGAAGTTCTTTTATTGTACAGGATTATTTTGGCTATCTTGGGTTTTTTGCTTTTCCAAATTAAGTTCAGTAGCATTCTTTTTAGGTCTGTGAAGAATTTTGATAGGCATTGAATTGAATCTGTAGATTACTTTGGCAAGATTGCCATTTTTACTATATTAATTGTACTTACACAATAGCATGGGAGATTTTTCCACTTTCTGGTGTCTTCTTCAATTTCTTCTTTCAAAGATTTAAAGTTCTTGTCATACAAGTCTTCTACTTGTTTTGTTGGAGTTACTCTGAGATATTTTATACTATTTGTGGCTATTGTGAAGGGTGACGTTTCTCTGGTTTCTTTCTCAGTCCTTTTATCATTTGTGTACAGGAGGGCTACTGATTTTTTGAGTTAATCTTGTATCCTGCTACATTATTGAAAGTGCTTATGAGCTGTAGAATTTCCTTGGTAGAATTTTTAGAGCCACTTAAGTAAACTATCATATCATCAGCAAATAGTAAGGGTTTGACTTCTTTTCCAATTTGTATCCCCTTAATATTCTTTTTGGTGACTTATTGCTCTAACTAGGACCTCAAGAACTATATTGAATAGATATGGAGAGGGTGACAAACTTGTCTTGCTCCTTATTTCAATGGGATCTCTGGAAGTTTCTCTCCATTTAATTTGATATTGGCTGTTGGCTTGTGTATATTGCCATTATTATGTTTAGATATGTTCCTTGTATCTCTGCACTATCAAAGACCTTTATCATGAGGGATGTTGTATTTTGTTGAAATCTTTTTCAGCATCTAATGAGATGATCATGTGGTTTATATTTTCCAGTTTATTTATATGGTGGATTACGTTGACATATTTTTATATGTTGAACCATCCCTGCTTCTCTGGGATGGAGCCAACTTGATCATGGGGGATGATGGTTCTGATGTGTTCTTGGATTTGATTTGCCAGTATTCATTTAGTATTTTTTAATCAATGTTCATAAGTGAGATTGGTCTGTAATTCTCATTCTTAGTAATGTCTTTCTGCGGTTTGGATATAATGGTAATTGTAGCCTCATAAAAAGAGTTTGGCAATGTTCCTTCTGTTTCTATTTTGTGGAATAATTTGAGGATTATTGGTGTTAGTTTTCCTTTGAAAATCTTGTAGAATTCTGAGATGAAACCATCTGGTCCTGGACATTTTTTTTTTTTTTTTGGTGGGAAGACTTTTGATGACTGCTTCTATTTCTTCAGCAGTTATAGGTCTGTTTAATTTGCTTATCTGGTCTTGATTTAATTTTGGTATGTGACATTTATCCAGAAAGTTGTCCATTTCCTTTAAGTGTTCCAATTCTGTGGAGTGCAGGTTTTCAAAATATGACCTGATGATTCTCTGTATTTCCTCCACGTCTGTTGTTATGTCCCCCTTTTCATTTCTGATTTTGTTAATTTAGATGGTCTCTCTCTTGGTGTAGGAGGTCCTTCTTTCTATGTGTTGCTTTCTTTGGTTGAATAAAGAAACTGCCTTGGCCTTTTGATAGGGCAGAACTTACATAGGCTGGGAGGACAGAACTGAATTCTGGGAGGAAGAAGGCAGAGACAGGGAGATGCCATGAGGCTCCTGCTCCTGCCAGAGAAGCAGGGTTGGTTCAACATATAAAAATATGTCAACGTAATCCACCATATAAACAAACTGGAAAATATAAACCACATGATCATCTCATTAGATGCCGAAAAAGATTTCAACAAAATACAACATCCCTCATGATAAAGGTCTTTGATAGTGCAGAGATACAAGGAACATATCTATACATAATAATGCCTGTTAATTAATCTTCTAGGTGCCAGTGAATCCAAAGCTCAGATGGTTGTTTCTCGTGGTATAGTCAGTGCCACAGTTCTAGTTACCTCGTGGGTTACTCTGTGTTCCTGGAGATATAGCTCAGTGTTCCTGGGCTTTGCTCTGCTCCCTTGGAGTTTGCTGTCTCAGGCTTACTTTGGCCTAGGTACCGGGTTTTGACCTATTTCTGTAAATCCTGGTTTGGATCCCTTTCTGCAGAAGTCCCTGGCTTGGAGTTGAACCTACAAAGGTCTCTGGCTCCAGTCTACTGCCTCGGTGCTCCCAGGCTCAGGTGCGCCTAGAACTGCAGAGGACCTGGCTCAAGCTTACTCCCTCAGAGATACCAGATTCACACTCGGACCTGCAGAGGTTTCAGGTTCCTGCCTATTCCCTTTGATGTCCCAGACCAAAGCCCTGACCCATAGAGTTCCTGGCTCAGGCCTATGCCTTCTGAGGTCCTAGACTCACGTCTAGAGCCACAGAGATCTCTGGTTCCTGCCTACTACATTGAAGTTCTTAGACTCACACCTAGACCCTCAGCAGTCTCTGGCTCTGGGTCACTCACTCAGCAATTGTTCCCCTGTAGCTGTTCCTGTGGAGTTCGCTATCTCAGGTCTTCTCTGCCCCAGGTCACTAGCTCAATCCTGCTCTACAAATGTCCCTAGACTGGATCCACTCTTGCTCCCATGGAGCTTGTTTCCTCAGGCCTACTCTGGCCTAGGTAGCTGGTTCAGTCCTTATCTCTTTAATTTAATGTGATATTCCTTAATTGTTTTGGCATCACTATAATTATCCGTTTTAAACTACTATTAAAAATGATAACTCTATCATTGCTTTTAAAATTGTTTTTTCTAGATAAAAATATTACATCATTTTACATATTTTTTTACATCTTTGGGTAATGTCTTTTGCAAATCCCCAATTATACCTCTTTTATTTACTTTGTGACTTTAGTATCACATTTCTTAATATTACTGCAGTAGTTATTTGTATATTCTGACTAATTTTTACTTATACTTGTAGCCTTCTACCTATTCTGTAGTTTCTTTTTAAATTCTTCTAATATGAAATTTTATACAGAGATCTTAAGTTGAATATATTACTATTTATTGGGTGTTTTATATTGATAGTTGCTTTCTGTACTTTGGGTGATGATGTTTACTAACATTTTCTTCTAGATATCTGTATGCATTATGTGAGTGTATACATTTAATATGTTACCCTTAGCTGTATGGTCCATAAATAGTTGAGTTCTGCTCATTGACTGAAGCAGGGGTCAAAAGTCATTGTTTTCACACTGAGATATCTGTGAACAAGGAACATTCTGGAGAGGTCTGTGGTAATTTAAATAAAAATGGCCCCCATAGATTCACAGGGAGTGAAAATACTGGAGGATGTGGACTTGTTGCAGTAAGTGTGAACATGTTGAAAGAAATGTGTCACTGGGGATGCACTTTGGGGTTTTCAGAAACCCAAGCCAGGCAAAATCATCACTTTCTTTTTCTGCTGCCTCACAGATGCAGATAAAAATTCTCAGCTACCTCTCCAGCAGCATGTCTGCCTGTATGTTGCCATGTTCCCCACCATGATAACAATAGACTAAGCCTCTAAAGTATAAGTCAGTCCCTAAAAATGTTTTCCTTTATAAGAGTTGTTATGGTCATGGTGTCTCTTGACAGCAATAAAAACCCTGAGTAAGACAAGGTTTCACCTATACAACACTATAAATATGTGTTTGTCATCGATGAAGGCAGCTATTTCCTAAATAAATTAAAAGCTACATGGAAAAGAGCAAGAGAAGTAATGGGAATCTTGTTCTTATTGTCAATAAGCAGATGATAAAGTGTGTTTAAAACACATTTTTGCTTAATATTTTTGAAGTGAAAATAGTTCATTTTACTAAACTCAAGAGGCTGTGTGAAATAAATCATATTTAACAATTTACTAGATCATACATCAGACATTGAAAGAGAAAAAGGGGAGATTCAAAAGAATAGTATTCACCAAACCTATGCTAGCACTATCTCTAAAATTATAGGCTGCTACAGTGCCTGTAAGCCAGGTAGATTTTAAAACTGGGGTTCAAAATAAAAGCTGTCTTTGATAAAGAAAAATAATAATTAAATATGATTATAGCTATTTTGTTAATAATGAAAATAATACTTTCATATAAAGTACATTTTACCATTATATAGTTATTTTTCTAGAATTGAATTTGTACAGCTATTTTCTAATTTTTTGTCACAGTACAAAGAATTTGTATGAAAGGTTTTATTTGTATATACAAGATACATGCAATCATATACTACATACCATAATTTATAGTAGATAAACCTGAATTAACCTAGTCACACCTTGAATAATTATAATCATGTTTATATAATTTCTATGTCAATATATAACCATACATTAAATTATGGGGGGGTTGCAATTATTAACTCAGTATCAAGTGTTTTTTTCCCTTCTTGCCATAATCAACTATGCACTCCTGCCCCATAAAACCCTCTTTCTGCAACTATTCTGCCTCCTGGGGCATGTTTAGTGCTATTTCCTCCTGTGTTACTCTGACATGAGATACTACTGGCTCCTGATGACCCAATTCTTATAAATAACTGAAAACCATTGCTGTTTCTTCATGTTCTTGATAGCTTTCATCTCTGTATACACTTAAAAATCCATAACTTCCTGGCTTTATCACATAAACCAATAGCCCTGGGGACACCCCACTCTCTAGGACCTCCCCATGGGACAAAGCCCAGTGGCCCTTCCCCAACTCCCTTGGCTTTTCTAGCCAGCTAGCAGGGGTTTCCCTGTGGCAAGGCTACTCCCCAATCCATCCCCCTCCCATACATACAACTAGCTACCCCCCCACCCCCAAACCTACCTATTAATCTGCAATCTCCCTGGAACTCTGAAACTCACTTTGCTCCAATCCTGAGGGGACCTAAGAGGTGAGTGAAGAGCCACACGGCCAGACACTCCACTCTCTAGGACCTTACCATTGGGACAAAACCCAGGGGCCCTTCCCCAACTTCCTCAGCTTTTCTAGCCAGCCAGCAGGAAGTTTTTCTGCAGCTAGACTATCTCCCAACCCATGCAGCTGCCATACAAATACTAGCTACACCCTGCCCCCAAATCTGCCTATTCACCTGCAATCTCTGTGGAACTCTAAATTTCAGCTTGCTCCAATACTGAAGGACCTATGAGGACCAAGATGCCAAGATACTGCAGGCCTCATTTGAAGGAAGAGATGAGTAGGTGCCAATGTAAGCATTCCTCCAACAACCTAATACTCAACATGATAACACCAGAACCCAGTGAACACACAACAGGAAGACTTGATCAACCTAACCCAGAAGAAGTAGAAGAAAATGACATTAAAAGTAAGTTTATGAAAGTGATGGAGACCTTTAAAGAGAAAGTGAAAAACTCCCTTAAAGAAATGGAAGAGAAGACAAACAAAAAATTGGAAGAAATTAATAAATCCCACAAAGAAAACCAAGAAAAAAATAATCAAACAGGTGACAAAAACAATTCAAAACTTGAAGACTGAAATAGAGTTAATAAAAAAAGCACAAACTGAGGAAATTATGGATATGGAAAATCTAAGTAAATGGACAGGAACTACAGAGACAAGTATAACCAACAAAATACACAAGAGAGAAGAAAGAATCTCAGGTGCTGAAGATGCTATAGAGGAAATAGACTCATTGGTCAAAGAAAACATTAAATACCAACAAATTCTTAACAAAACATTCACAAAATCTGGGACACCATGAAAAGAGCAAACCTAAGAATTATAGGGGTAAAAAGAGAAGAATTTCAGCTAAAATGCACAGAAAATATATTCAACAAAATTATACAAGAAAACTTTCCCAACCCAAAGAAGGATATCCCTAGGAAGGTACAAGAAGCTTACAGAACACCAAATAGACTGGATCAAAAAAATCCCCTTGCTATATAATAATCAAAAATAAAGAAAGAATATTAATAGCTGCAAAGGTAAAAGGTCAAGTAATATTTAAAGGTAAACCTACTAGAATTATACCCGGCTTCTCAATGGAAACCATGAAAGCCAGAAGGTCCTGGATAGATGTGCTGCAGACACTAAGACCACGGATGCAAGCCCAGACTACTATACCCAGCAAAGCTTTCACTCACCTTCAATGGAGAAAACAAGATATTCAATGACAAAAAAAAGATTTAAACAATACATATCCACAAACCCAGTCTTACAGAAAGTACTAGAAGGAAAACTCCAACCCAAGGTAGCAACTACACCCACAAAAACACAGAAATCTGATAACCACCCACTACCATAACCAAAAGAAGGGAAACACACAAACACTACTACCAAAAAAAATGGAGTTAACAACCACTGGTTATTAATATTGCTTAATATCAATGAACTCAATTCACCTATATAAAGACACTAAAGACACAGGCTAAGAGAAAGGATTAAAAACAGGATACAAACTTCTTCTGTTTACAAGAAACACACCTCAACCTCAAAGACAGACACTGCCTCAGAGTAAAGGGATGGGGAAAGGTTTTCCAATAAAATGGACCTATGAAAAAAGCTTGTGTAGCTATCCTAATCTCTAACAAAATTGATTTCAAACTAAAATCAATCAGAAGAGATGGAGAAGGATACTTTATACTCATAACAGGAACAATTCATCAAGATGAAGTCTCAGTCCTGAACATCTATGCCCCTAATACAAGAGCACCGACATATGTAAAATAAACATTACTAAAACTTAAATCACATATCAAACCCCACACACTAATAGTAGGATACTTCAAAACTCTGCTCTCACCAATGGACAGGTCAACCAGACAGAAACTTAACAGAGAAATAAGAGAACTAACAGATGTAATGAATCAAATGGACTTAACAGACATCTATAGAACATTCCACCCAAACACGAAAGAATATACCTACTTCTCAGCACCTTATGGATACTTCTCTAAAGTTGATCACATACTCGGTAACAAAGCAAACATCCACAGATACAAAAAAAAAAAAAAAACTGGAGTAACCCCCTGTGTCTTATTGGATCACCATGGAGTAAAATAAGAATTTAACAACAATACTACTCTCAGAAAGCCTACAAACTCATGGAAATTGAAGTGTCAACTACTGAATCACCCCTGGGCCAAGGAAGAACAAAGAAAGAAATTAAAGTCTTCCTTGAATTCAATGAAAATGAAGGCACAACATATCCAAACCAATGGGCCACCATGAAACCAGTGCTAAGAGGAAAGCTCATCGCACTAAGTGCTCACATAAAGAAAATGGAGAAATCTTACATTAGTGACTTAACAGCACACCTAAAAGTTCTAGAACAAAAAAAAAAATCAGACTCACCCAGGAAGAGTAGAAGACAGAAAATCATCAAATTGAGTGCTGAAATCAACAAAATAGAAACAAACAAACAAACAAAATACAAAGATCCAATAAAACAAAAAGCTGTTTCTTTGAGAAAATCAAGAACACTGACAAACCCTTATCCAAACTAATCAAAGAGTGGAGAGAACATCCAAATTAACAAAATCAGAAATGAACAGGGGGATATAACAACATACACTGAGGAAATTCAGAGAATCATTAGGTCTTACTACAAAAACCTATACTCCACAAAACTGGAAAATGTAAATGAAATGGGCAATTTTTCAGATAGATACCATATACCAAAATTAAATCAAGTCTAGGTGAGCAATTTAAATAGACCCATAAGCTGTGAGGAAATAGAAGCTGTCATCAAAAACCTCCCAACCAAAAAAAGCCCAGGGATGGATGGATTTAGTCTGGAATTATACCAGAACTTACAAGAAGAGCTAATACCTATATGCCTCAAAGTGCTCCACAATAATAGAAACAGAAAGGACATTGCCAAACTCTTTTTATGAGGCCACAGTTACCCTGATACCAAAACCACACAAAGACTCAACCAAGAAAGAGAATTATATACCAATCTCACTCATGAACATGGATGCAAAACTTCTCAATAAAATACTGGCAAACAGAATCCAAGAACACATAAAAAAAAATCATCCATCATGATCAAGTAGGCTTCATCCCAGAGATGCAGGGCTTGTTCAACATATGAAAAATCTATCAAAGTAATTCATCATATAAATAAACTCAAAGAAAAAAACATATGATCATTTCATTAGATGCTGAAAAAGCATTGACAAAATTCAGCACCCCTTTATGATAAAGCTCTTGGAGAGATTAAGGATACAAAGATCATATCTAAATATAATAAAAGAAATATACAGCAAGCTGACAGCTAACATCAAATTAAATGGAGAGAAACTTAAAGTGATTCTAAAGCTGCAAAACAATCCCACACCAGTTTGGATTAAAAGGGGTTATTTATTGGAGGGGAAAAACTTACAGAACACTGTCCTACACCACAGTCCTCTTGTAGCAAACAGGAAACAGAGAGTCTAGCAGTTTGAATGGGAGCCGGAAGCAAGAGAGAACACTGGAGGGCTGCCACCACTTTTTAAAATGAAATAAACCACATCCCAGTGGGCTATTGGCTGAAGGAGTGGAAAGAGCTCCTGCATCCACAAATCAGGAACAAGACAAAGCTGTCCACTCTCTCCATATCTCTTCAACATAGTTCTTGATTCTTTAAAAATAGCAATGATATAGCAAAAGGAGATCAAGGGGTTTCAAATTGGAAAGGAAGAAGTCAAAATTTTGTTATTTGCAGATGATATGATAGTGTACATAAGTGACCCCAAAAACTCTACCAGAGAACTCCTCCAGCTGATAAATACCTTCAGTGATGTGGCAGGATACAAGATCAACTAAAAAAAAGCAGTAGCCCTCCTATACACAAATGATAAAAAAGCTGAGAGGGAAATCAGAGAGACATTACCTTTCACAAGAGCCAAAAATAACATAAAATATCTTGGGGTAACACTAACCAAGGAAGGGAAAGACCTATTTGACAAGAACTCTAAGTCTTTAAAGAAAGTAATTGAAGAAGATACCAGAAAATGGAAAGATCTCCCATGCTCTTGGATAAGAATGATCAACATAGTAAAAATGGCAATCCTACCAAAAGCAATCTATTGATTCAATACAATCCCCATCAAAATCCCAACAAAATTCTTCACAGACCTCTAAAGAACAATAATCAACTTCATATGGAAAAACAAAAAAACCATAATACCCTAAACAATCCTGTACAATAAAGGAACTTCTGGAGGCATTACCATCCCTGACATCAAGTTCTGTTACAGAACTACAGTAATAAAAACAGAGATGTTGACCAATGGAATTGAATTAAAGACCCAGATATTAATCCACACACCTATGAACACCTGATTTTTAACAAAGAACCTAAAATTATACAATGGAAAAGAGAAAGCATCGTCAACAAATGGTACTGGTATAACTGGATGTCAATATGTAGAAGAATGAAAATAGATTCATATCTATCGCCATGCACAAAACTCAAGTCCAAATGGATTAAAGACCTCAATATAAATCTGATAAAACTGAACCTGACAGAAGAGAAAGTAGGAAGTAGCCTTTAATGCATGGGCACATGAGACCACATCGTAAATATAACCCTAGTAGCACAGACACTAAGAGCAACAATAAATACATGGGACCTCCTGAAACTGAGAAGCTTCTGTATATCAAAGGACACAGTCAATGAGACAAAAAGCAATGTACCAAATGGTAAAAGATCTTCACCAACCTCATATCAGACAAAGGACAGATCTCTAAAATATATAAAGAACTCAAGAAATTAGACAGTAAAATTCTAAATAAACCAATTTAAAAATTGAGTACTGAACTAAACAGAGAATTCTCAACAGAAGAATTTCAAATGGCCAAAAGATACTTAAGGAAATGTTCAACTTCCTTGGCTATCAGGGAAATGCAAATCAAAACAACTCTGAGATACCATCTTACACCTTTCAGAATGGCTAAGATCAAAAACACCAATAATAGCTTATGCTAGAGAGGATGTGGAGTAAGGGGAACACTCATCCATTGTTGGTGGGAATGCAAACTTGTACAATCACTTTGGAAATCAGCATGGCGGTTTCTCAGAAAATTGGGAACCAACATACCTCAAGATCCAGCAATACCACTCTTAGGAATATACCCAAAAGATTCTTAATCATAATACAAAAGTATTTGTTCAACTATGTTCATAGCAGCATTATTTGCAATAGCCAGAACCTGGAAACCACTTAGATGCCCCTCAACTGAAGAATGGATAAATAAGTATGGCACATTTACACATTAGAGTACTACTCAGTGATAAAAAAAAAATGACATCTTGAATTTTGCATGCAAATGGATGGAATTAGAAAACACTATCCTGTGTGAGGAAACCCAAACCCCAAAAATGAATATGGTATGTACTCACTCATAAGTGGATACTTGCTGTAAACAAATAACTTTGAGCCTATAGTTCACAATCCTTGAGAAGCTAAGTAATAAGGTGAACCCAAAGAATAACGTTTATAGACCCACCTGGAAACTGGAAACAAACAAGATCGCCTAACAAAATTGGGAGCATGGGGGCAGGGGTAGAAGGGCAGGGTTGAGGAGAACTTGAAGGAATGGGAGAGGCGAGATGGAGGAAAGACAGATATGAGAGCAAGGAAATAGATATCTTGATTGAGGGAGCCATTATGGGGTTAGCAAGAAAACTGACTCTAGTAAAATTCCCAGGAATCCACAAGGATGACCCCAGATAAGACCCTAAGCAATAGAGGAGAGGGTGCCTGAACTGGCCTTCCACTGTAGTCAAATTATTTTAAATATTACTAAAGAACCTTCATCCAAAAACAGATGAAAACAGGGGCTGAGACCCATATTTGAGCACTGGACTGAGCTCCTAAGGTCCATCTGAAGAGTAGAAGGAATGGGAATATATGAGCAAAGAGGTCAAGACCATGAAGGGTTCATCCACTGAAACAGTTTCCCTGAGCTAATGGGAGCTCACCAACTTCAGCTGGGTTGGGAAGGAACAACTGTAGGACAAAACTAGTCCCTCTGAATGTGGCTGACAGTTGTATAGCTGGGGCAGACTGAGGGGCCACTGGCAGTGGCACTGGGATCTAGCTCTACTGCATGTACTGGCTTCTTGGGATCCTATTCTCTTTGGATGTACACCTTGCTCAGCCTAGATGTAGTAGGGAGGGCCTTGGACTATCCACAAAGCAAAGTGCCTTACCCTCTCTTAGGATTAGAGGGGGTTGGGTGGGAGGGTGTGTAGAGGGAATGGGAAGAGAGGAGGGAGTGGGAATTTGGATTAGTATTTTTAAATCTAATAAAAAAAGCAATAGCCATGAGCTGACATTGTCCCGAGGTTCATTGGTTAGAGTCATCTATGTGTCTATCACTGTTATCAAGGTTAGTTACCCATAGTGATCATGGCAACTTCATTAGAGAAAGAATCCTTTGGAATTAAGTCCCAAAGTGTAACTCAGGACCCTGAAGAAGTTCCAATTACTAGAATGACTGACATTGCTAAATAAAGCTGTGCCAATATACATAGATTCGTACAGTAGCCATCTAGGAGAATTTCACATGTAAGAGAAGTTTTCACCTAAATATTCGTTCAAAGTAAACTAAAAGCACACTGTCAAGCACCTGAGCTTAGTTACTAAGGTAAATCTTCCTAGAAGGCAACCATCTTATAAATATGACAAATACATATGTAATTTGATAATCAGAGAAATGTTTCCTGTTTAATGATATTAATGTATTGCACGGGAAACCATTGTCAATGGCTATTTCATGCCAAGGCAAAACTTTAGCTTATTTTCTTTTCTTTTAATTGATTTTTATTGAGCTCTACATATTTTCTCTGCTTGCCTCCCTGCCTCTCCCCTCCCCTTCAGACCTCTCCCAAGATCCCCATGCTCCCAATTTACTCACAAGATCTTGTTTTTTTCATCTACCCACGTAGATTAGATCGATGTATGTCTCTGTTAGGGTCCTCATTGTTGTCCAGGTTCTCTGAGATTGTGATTTTTGGGCTAGTTTTCTTTGCTTTATGTTTAACAACCACTTATGAGTGAGTACATGTGATAATTGTCTTTCTGGGTTGGGTTACCTCACTCAAAATGATGTTTTCTAGGTCCAACCATTTGCCTGCAAAATTCAAGATGTCATTATTTTTTTCTGCTGAGTAGTACTCCATTGTGTAAATGTACCACATTTTCATTATCCAGTCTTTGGTCGAAGGGCATTTAGGTTGTTTCCAGGTTCTGGCTATGACAAACAGTGCTGCAATGAACATAGTTGAGCACATGTCCTTGTGGCACGATTGAGAGTCCTTTGGATATATACCCAAAAGTGGTATTACTGGGTCTTGAGGAAGGTTGTTTCCTAATTTTCTGAGAAATCACCACACTGACATCCAAAGGGGTTGTATCAGCTTGCATTCCCACCTGCAAAGCAGGAGTGTTCCCTTTTCTCCACAACCTCTCCAGCATAAGTTGTCATCTGTGTTTTTCATCTTGGCCATTAGTACAGGTGTAAGATGGACTCTCAAAGTTGTTTTGATTTGCATTTCTCTGATGACTAAGAATGTTGAGCATTTCCTTAAGTGTCTTTAAGGCATTTTAGATTCCTCTGTATATTTTCAAAACCATAGAAGCTCGTTCCATTTTTCAGCTCTGAAATCATACACCTGGCATCACTATTGAACACTTGTTGGATCCCTTGAGGACAGGCCTTTGCACCCCCACTTGATCTGTTTTGCACTCTTGTGGTTGGTTGTTCCGAAAACAGGAACAAATCTGTTGTTTTCAGCAATGTTTTAAGGATGTTTACCCCTAAGCCATGTGAGTTACAGTGATGAGCTTCCTGCATTCCTGGCTTGGCCTCCCCTGCTGAGGGCTATACATATTGTGTGAGAATGTGGAATAAATGTTTGTCTGAAGAACCTGCAGTTGTGTTGTGTGTTAATCCTGACATCCCTAATTCAGAGAACTACAGTTGCCATGCTGGCACGGCAAAGTGGAGGTCCCACCAAGATCTGAGAAAGAAGGGGTAGCGGACAGGGTCGCCGTAGGCCGGTAAGAACAGTTTGTGGTAAAATGGGATCCACAAGCAATAAGAGAGAACTGATATATCAGATATCTAAATTGTTAGAGCAGTAAGGAACCACGGTTAAACAGAGAACTATAGAGGATTTTCTTAAGACTATAGCCACAGCAAGCCCATGATTTTTGACAGGTGGAGGTTTGAACATCTCCAATTGGAAACAGGTAAAAAGAGATTTCCACAAACAACTGCAAAAGGAGGGTGCCGATAGCTTCCCTATGTCTACCTTTTCGCTATGGCACCTGGTCTGCAACGCCCTGCTTACTGATAAAGTGAAAGTGAGACTGGAGGTCACCGCAGCTAAAGAAATACTTGAAGAAATACAGGAGGAGGAGACTCGCTGGTCCATAGGATCAGCAGAGAAGTCCCATAGGGACTGAAAGGAAGAGTCAGGGGTACCAGGGGGAACTTTGGAATCTGGTGCAGGACCAAGGCTAGCGCCAAAGTCTGCACACTTTCAGATGCAAAATCAGATAGCAATAACCTCTGAGTCAGAAAATGGGACAGACAGCTTCAGCTCTAGTGCAGAGAATAGTTTATCTTATGAGGAAGAACAGCTAACCCAGGAAATTAAGGTACTTCAGGAAAGGCTGAAGTGCTGTAAGGCGAAGGATTCCTTATGTGTGTCATCAGCCCCACCTGCTTATAATGAGGATTGGGGAAAGATGGAGGCCCTTTGGGGACTGAGAGATGAGTAGGAGACTGAAGAGGGCTCAGGAAGAAGAGGAGGTGTCTGTTTTCAGCCCCGGCACAGAGTTGCTCCAGTCATAGAGGTACCTGATCTGAACAATCCAGAACAGATGCTGAGACAACATGTGGCCTTGAGCTTTAAGATGAAGCATTTACTCTTGCCATGGTAGAATCTTTTGCAGCACCGAATCTTACATCTAGCAATCGGCAGCAGCTATGCTGTGCAGTACTATCAGGAGGCAATTACATATTGTGGAGGGGAGGATATCAAAAAAATTGTTTATAGATGGCTAGGTTAAATGCTCAAGCGGGACAGGCACAGCGCAACCTAGACATGCTAACTGGATCAGGAGCTTATGCTGACTTGGCCAATCAAATTGTGCTCTATCCTGCCGTATATCTCCAAATGGCCACTGTGGCTACCAAAGCTTGGAAAGCCCTGCCAAACAAGGCCGCAGGGGATCAGCTGGCAAAAGTTTTACAAAAGCCTTCAGAACCATTTCAAGACTATGTGGATAGGCTATTGCAGTTGGCAGGGAAATTGTTTGGTGATGTGACCACAGCTAGGCCCATAGTTAAGCAGCTGGCATTTGAGAATGCAAATAAATACTGTAAGGAAGCCTTGCGGCCACATAAGGCAAAAAGCTTAAATGAATACATCTGGATCTGCCAGGATATTGATGGGCACTTCATTCAGGGCCAGGTGATTGCTGCTGCCATCAGGCCTGGGTGAGGACCCCGCACAACTTTGGATAAAACCTG
The DNA here is from genome assembly GCA_004026605.1 of Ondatra zibethicus. Lineage (NCBI taxonomy): Eukaryota > Metazoa > Chordata > Mammalia > Rodentia > Cricetidae > Ondatra > Ondatra zibethicus. Next base: position 104,336 of record PVIU01006000.1, read on the forward strand.
CTTTAACTGTGGTGCCCCTGGACATTTAAAAAAAAGTGTCCGCAACTCACTCAGGGAGCTACTGCCAGACCAGGAAAGTGCCCACGACGTAAAAGGGGGTCCATTGGGCAAATGATTACAGATCTAAGACAGTTATAGATGAAAGGCCTCTGCCCAGCCAAGGCCAACAGCAGAGAAACTGGCGGAGGGCCCTGCTCCAGGGCCCCCGAACCTCAGTGTATGGAGCAATGACACCAGGAGTCAGGGGGTCCCACCCCGGCAGTGGCCGTATCCAGTTTGTTCCACAGGGCAATCCTTTTGTGTTGCAGACCTTGCCCACGCCACCCCAGGAAGTGTAGGGCTGGACCTCGGTACCTCCGCCTGAGCAGTCTTAATAGCCCAAATGGGGGTTCAAGCTTTACCCACTAATGTTTTTGGGCCACTCCCTAGAGGGACCTTGGGGCTTATCTTAGGAAGAAGCAGTACCATATTGAGGGGAATTCAAATTCATCCTGGGGTTGTTGACGCAGATTATCAAGGAGAAATAAAAATTATGACATCGGTTACTCAAGGAGTTACAGTAATTCATATGGGGGATCATATTGCCCAATTGGTCTTGATACTGCTAGTCAACACCTCCAACCCCACGGCTAGGATTTAGAGAAGGCAGGGCTGATCATAGCTCCTGAGAAGGTCCAAATGCAAGCCCCATATTTCTATATTGAGTACCAATTGGCCATGGATAGAATTAATCCAAAAAAATTAACTATTGACACCTCTCATCTTAAAACCTTACACGATTGGCAGCAGTTACTGGGAGATGTACAGTGGATATGCCCCTCCCTAGCAATCAAAACAGGTGACTTAAGGCCATTGTACCATATGCTCTTGGGAGATCCTGGCCCAACCTCTCCCTGAATATTGACACCTGCAGCCAGGCAGGCCTTAAGGCTTCTTATGGACAACATTGAAAAGGTTCATCTCCAGCAGATTAATTATGGTCAATCATTAAATTTTGTAGTTATTGCTTCCAATTTTGCCCCTATGGGAGTCTTTTGGCAGGATGGACCTATTTCATGGGTACACATGCATGCCTCTCCAGCGACGGTAGTCATCCCATATTCTGAAGCTATATTACAATTGCTTTGGAAAGCTAAGAAGGTTGTCATCTAGACATTTGGGAAGAACCCTGACAAGATTATAACACCTCATACTAAAGACCAGCCAGCACATTTACAGCAGCACCATGATGAGTGGACCCTTTTTCTCAGCTCCTTTTCCATAAGTTTTGATTCTCATTATCCTCAGCATCCATTAATGGTCCTATTAAAAAATCATCCCATTATATTCCCCCAAGTGATTAGAGGATCTCCCATACCCTCAGTGTGTGCCATCTTTTCAGATGCTTCCCCTAAAGGTAGTGGTTTCTGGAGGAAAAGTATGGAAGCATCCTCTGGGGGATGTATCAGCCTAAGCTGCGGAGGTAACAGCCCACTTCCTTGCACTCCAGCCCTTCCCTGAGGAACCTGTAAATTTGTATACTGATAGTGTGTATATGGCCCACATCTTTAAACCATTGGAGACATCTGCATATATATCACCTACCTCTAAGGCCCATCATTTGCTCAGATGTGTTCAGCATTTGATTTGGCAGTGGACTGAGCCTTTGTTTGTCGGACATATCTGCAGTCATACCCGGCTGCCTGGGCCATTGTCAGCAGGTAATGATTTAGCTGATAAACATACACATGTTTGCTTTACTTCCAACCATGCTCAAGAAATACATGATAAATTTCACCTTAATGCGTGCTCTCTTCAGCATCATACTCAATGCACGTGAGAAGTAGCACAAGCCATTATATCTTCTTGTCCTCAGTGTGCTCCTTTCCTAAACAGCCCCAATTTAGAAGTTAACCCAGGAGGGTTACGACCAAATCAATTATGGCGGATGGATGTTACACACCTGCCTGCCGCAGGGAAACTTAAGTTTGTCCATGTGTCAGTAGACACCTTTTCAGGAGTAATTTTCATGTCCTTGCATTCGGGAGAATGAGCAAAAAATGCCATTACACACTGCCTATCTGCTTTTGCCTATATGGGCAAACCTGAGGTTATTAAGACAGATAATGGCCCAGCATATATCAGCAAAAAATTTTTATCCTTTCGTTCATTCTATGAAATTTCCCATAAAACAGGCATCCCCTATAACCCAATGGGTCAAGCAGTTGTGGAAAGAGCCAATCAGACCCTCAAGCAATATTTT